>JAQIXN010001831.1:0-15101 GCA_034698145.1 Proisotoma minuta
GGGGTTGAGGCATTCCTTGAGGGATTCCTTGGGGGACAGGTGGAGGTTGAGGGATTCCTTGAGGGATTCCTTGGGGGACAGGTGGAGGTTGAGGGATTCCTTGAGGGATTCCTTGGGGGATGCCTTGAGGGACCGGTGGGGGTTGAGGCATTCCTTGAGGGATTCCTTGGGGGATGCCTTGAGGGACCGGTGGGGGTTGAGGCATTCCTTCGGGGACCGGTGGGGGTTGAGGCATAGGAACACCATTCTGTGGCATTCCTTGAGTTACATCTTGTGGCGTTCCTTGGGGCTGAATAGTAGCTTGTTGTGGGACTGATTGAGACGTCATTTCATTTGGCTTTTCTGCTGCGTTTGACATTGATCCACCTTTATTTCATTTGAAGGATAAAATGAAATCTTATACTCCTGGTTGCATTATAAATAAATTAATAAGATTTAGGCACTACAAGTTCTTTATTATCAAAAAAATGTATAGAAGAATAAAATTGAACAAAAAATATATTTTAAAAAAACTAAAGCAATTTTGTAGTGCCTATCTCATTGTGCCGGAGGTGTTTCCGCTGGTACAGTGGATTCCCCTGTACCATTACCTTCGTCCCCACTCTTTCCCGACTTGTCCTTCTTCTTGCCCTTTTTTCCATGTTTCTTCTTGGACTTTTTCTTCTTTTTCTTTTTGGGCTTATCCTCACTTCCCTCCTCTTCATCATCTCCAGATTTCTGTGCATCTTAAAAATAATACAAAACTAAACATTTTGAAAATATGGTTTAAATTGGTTGTGTCATTTAAGTTTCCAAATACAGAACACTAACTCATTTTTAACAGGTGTCTTTTGTTAAAAAATTTCAAACCATCAAACGTTATTACCTTCAGGTTCAGCTTTTTCCGTTTCACTTGCTTTTCCTTGTTCGCCACCCTCAGATCTTTCGAAAGTTCGTCCTTCTATTTTTGATTTCTTCGGAGTGTCAGCCACTTCGGCTTCCTCATCTTTTCCTTTTCCGGGCTTTGGAGCTTCTGGAGTCGCTGGCTCTGGCTCTGATTTGGCCGGAACTGACGCTTGTTCAGCAGGGGCTGTGGCAGGGGCCGTGGCAGCTGAGGCTGCTGCTGGTGAACTTCCTAAGACCCCAGTCTGTTTAATAACTCCGACTTCTTTCACTTTCTGCAAGAAATTGATTTAACAGTTAATGCTGAATATTATGTACAGTTATTACTGAAGTCGTTTTGTGCTTGCCTTTGTGACACCCCCAAGGACACCGCTCAAATCAAGTGAGTTAGACTCGCTTACAATTGTGACCAAGAGGCCTGTCAAGATAATGGACCATCTTGTCCGCATTTCAAAACTAACTTGGAATTTTCAAAAAAATTCAAAGCAGGACGCGTGAAGCTTGTACATTACCTAATTTTTAACAAAGAAGTTTGAATGAAATAGATTTGAAAGTGCTGACATCACGACACGGGATTTATCAATGCTAACAATGTCATTGTTTCATTGGTACTTAATGTCGTATTGTAATTGAAGGGCGTCCTTGAAAAAATAACAATTTAGATTTAATTTTCTTCAGAAACTTTCAGAGAAATATTAACAAGAATCTTTATTTTTTTAGTATATCGGCGCATGTTTATGAAAGACTCTAACAATTATTGATTAATTAGGTTTTGCAGGTGGGTCAGGTAGTTTGACATCTGGAGGGGATAATTTACTTTTCAGTAGTTTCATTTGTTTTTTACTGTTTTCATAACTGTCGCTTCGGCTTTCTTCTGAACTCTCTCCTGCCCCCGTTCGACCTGCGCTTGCCGCGGACCCATGATATTTCTTTTGATAGTCCTCATATTTAGATTTCCCAAATTTCCTTATCATTGGCTGAATGAAAAAATATATTTGTTAAATTCTATTTTCCACAAGTTCTAAATTATCTTACCTCTGCAACATCAAAGCCGCTATAAAACGTATCGTGAAAAACTCTGGCTTGTTTGAAAGACCCGACGTCTGTGTCGCTCTCAATGAAAGGTTCCCAAGGTTTGGCGTCCACTAAAAACAGGCAGAGTGACCAAAGTATTAGAACAGGGATAGGGAAATAATTTCTCGCCTTCATTATTCAAAAGCCAGCTAGTAAATAAAGAAAATTTGGTAGAGGTTATATGGTATAAAGTTTAAACAATTTAAAGACGTCGATTAGATTTTATGCGTGTACCTATTACTTGACTTCCTGTAGCAGCCTTCCAGAACTTGAAGCTGGAATAATCCATTTGCTTATACTACACAAAGAATTTACGACTTTATTCATTGCATAAATTACATAAATCAGTAACTTTAGTGGCCATTGTGTAAGTTTAAATGTGGTTAGATCAACTTAATTAGTTCATCGAGTCAATTAAGAGAGAGTTTAATGGACGCGTGCCCGTTGTTAAACGTATTTACAGTGTTTGGCTGGAGCAGCTTTTGGGTCTGAATTTTTGATAGATATTACGGTATTATTAATTATAATCATTTGTTTCAAACGTATTAAAAATAACTTTATTTCAATTGGATTTACTGAGACTATTTTTGTACTGTTATGTTGTACTGCTTCAACTACTTGTATTGAAGTTATTCGGCAGCTGAAATAAATGAATTATAATTATCAATACGTGTCCAATCTCGTTGTATCACTGTAGATTAAAGCAAGTTACCATCTTCAGCTTTTCCCAATTTTTCTGCAGCCCGTTCCGCATCCGTACATTCCTTTGTCCCTACCACGGACGTGTCCCCTAAAACGCCCTTGGTATTTGCAACTCCACCAATTGTTTTATCGGTGTCCACATTAACTCCTGCCACCTCTGCACACGGGAGATTCTTTTTTGATTTGTTCTTTGAAGTAGAACCTCCAAGGACTCCAGGTTTAATGTTACCAACGTCCACGCCACTAACCACTTGTCCATTTTTAGCCCCATCGCTTCCATCCGTGGAAAGGACTTCAGAGGGTTTGACCCCAGCGACATTAACCCCTTCAACGATTGCTTTCTTATCTTGGGGTCCTCCTGTTTTGTCCCCACCTAGAACTCCGTCTGTTTTGACCCCAGCGACATTAACCCCATTAACGATCGATTTCTTATCTTGTGGTCCTGCAGTTTTGCCCCCACCTAGAACTCCGTCTGTTTTAACCCCCGCGACATCAACTCCATCAACAATCGGTTGGCTCTTGCCTCCGGTTGGTTTGTCCCCACTGAGAACTCCTTGAACTCCGTCCGTTTTAACCGTTGGGACATTTGCAGCATCCGTGATTGTCGACACCTTACTAACAATTGAGCTCGGACGTACTTCTACGGGAGATGCGAAAGCATTTTGGTTGACTATTGTGTTGATTAGTCCAAAGATTAAAAGTCTCTGGATGTTTTTCATGGTTTGGAAATATTTTGGAACTTGTAACTAAAGAGTGAGTGGGGTCAGGAACAACTTTGTAATACTCTGTATTGTTTGTAATAAAGCTACTTTGTGTTTGAAACGAACTCGAAAGAGCCATCATTGCGGTAATTGTTCTCAAAACTTCCTGTAGCAAAGCCATAAAATTTCAAGGAATTTGCCCATTGTGATTTTGTACTTGTTCATACGATTTTCACCCTTGCGTCATACCAAATTCTTTATACTAATTATATTAAGCGACTTTGTAATTTTGCTTGCCTGAATATGGTTCAAATGAATATAAACAGGAAAAATATGCATGAAAAAGAAATGTTTGTATTTAGAATTTTGAATATTTATTTTTGAAAATTTGAATCCCGTTTACTGAAAAGTTTATTATCCTATAGGTATTAAAATAAAAGAAGAGTCAGCAAATATGTTTCCATAATTAGAAGATTGTCCTACCTGGGAAAAGGAACTTAACCAGGGCCAACAGGAACAGCATTAATTGCACTTTTAACCTGGGTCCCTGGAAAAAAACAGTTACAAAAGGAATATTACATATGTATATTATATTACCTCCCTGGCCCACGACTGGGACCATCACAAAAGGTCTGTAAGCTAAATCCACACTGTCGCCAGCCTTTGTCCTAAGGTCACCCACGGTACTTCCACCAGGTTGGCCTATTCCGGGGATAGTAGGGGTAGCAGGGATACCAGCAGGCATGCCAGGGACCGTAGGGACACCACTAGTAGGGAAACCAGGGATAGTAGGAATTTGGGCAGAACAGTTCCCGATAATAGACAAGCTGAGGACGGCAAATGCGGAGAAAATCAGAACACGTGACGCCATTCCAAAACTTAAAATTAGATTGTTTTATTTGTAACTCGGTTTAAGGGAATACTTTTGTAAACTACGCATACCTTGACTATCAATTCAACGCTTTTGAACTCTGTATAAAACTGATGTAAAATTCCTATAAGTTGTGCACTTTAAATGTTTCTGTTCTTTCCATGCAAAACAATGCTAATGAATTGACATTGAAGGAAGCCTACATTTTATATTCAATTGTAAAAGATTTTATAGCGTTTGACTTGTACAAGGAAATTAGTATCACATTTTATTGAATTTCTACATGCATCACTTCAATCACAGATTTTTAGTTCCGTCACTATCGCTTATAATTTTATCAGATTTATGCAATGAGTCCATACAAGTTTGAGAAGGACGCCTGAGGCCTTGTGAAAAAATGTTTTCCATGTCCATTTGATTTTGCAAACTGATTATGATCATTATCGTTCAAAATTGGAAACATCATTGATGCCACGATGAAAATAAAAGTCAAGAACATTAGAATCCCGATGTGAGAGTTTCTTTCTGCAATGTTTTTTCGGATTGAACGGACGTTTAGTTTGATTACGTTCATCTCCTGGACAAATTGATTAATAGATTTTGACAGCTCAACTCGGCTGGATTTAGAATAATCTGTTTTGTCCATCAAAAGTGGACGGATGACGATCCGTTCACCAACTTCAGGAAACTTGGAACACATGGCCTATATAAATTAAGTTGTCAGTAAATGGTATTGAAAAAAGCATCAGAAATTAAATTATACATATACATTGAGGTATTCAGTCAGATCATCTTTTCGATGAAGTGGCTTGCACAAGTTGATGCCATAAACAATTAATCTGTCCCCTCGAGCAAGTTGTGGGGTGTAATTTGGCTCCAAAACTTTGACTGCAATTTGTTTGGTGTTGAATGGTCGTATCATACTGACAGAGGGACTCACTTCGTAAATTCCTTTCGCTTTTGAATTGGAAAAGATTTTATATCCCATATAGCATCCAGATTTATTTTCAATTTCTATTCTCCCAGAATATGTTAGACCATCTTCGACCAAACATACGACCGTTGCTCCGCCTAATGATCCATTTTTGACCCAAAGATCTTCTTCCGTCTGCTCTTTCTTCAGCGAAAGTTCGCTCCTTTTCAAAAGATCAGGACAGATCCACGGACTATCTTCAGCATCTTGAACTTTCTCCGCAATTGTTTGATTTGTGGTAAATAATTCCATACTTTTTCTCATAGCATCATCATCAGTAAAATCTTGGCTAGCAAACTCCATTAAATGATTACTCTCGTGGTTCTCATTGAAATTCTCAAATTCTTCTGCTTCTTCTTTTCCTTCCTCAGATGTTGTTTCTTCGTCCTCATCATTTTGTGGAAAGAGGGGAAAGTATTGAATCGTTTCCAATTCCACAACATTTGTTTCCTCATTTTGGACATGTAGCTTAGATGGAATATATGTAATTTCCTCTGGAATACTTTCAATTGTCGGTGTTTCATGTTCCGATTTTGTCATCGAGTTATTTTCTAGATTTTCTAGAATCGGTTTAAGTTTAAATGCATCGTTATGATAAAGAAATTCAATCATCTTGTCAGGTTCTTCGCAAGTCGGCTTGTGAGTTGTCGTGGGTGGAAGAGAAGGAGCTGAAGAGAAGGTTTCAGTAGGAACATAGTCACCTGCAGTAACATTCAGTGACATTAGATCTTGATAAAGGATTAAATTAAAATGCAACCTCGAGAATATGATTTTTCAACTGTAGCTTTCACTGGTTTTGCAGACAGTTTAGCAGCGTACATTTCAGCATACGTTTTAGGTCTCTGTGAGGCAATTTTCTGTAAAGTTGTGGGTGGCCCTCGTTTTCCTGAAACCGGAAGAGGGATTCGGCTTGCATTGCGGCGGTCAGCCATGATAAAGGGACTCTGATCCAATTTTACACTATTTGAGGTTCGATTGTCAATTTAGAAGATGCCGATTTAAATTATTTCCAATTTCCCTACAATGATCAATACGATCCCATAACAATTAATATAGTTGCTGACAATATGGCCTAACCAAAAATTGCCAACCTAAATCGCTAGATATTTTTCCCGTATGCTTTTTGTGTAATGATAAAAATAATCCAATAAAAATTGATCAGTTTTGTGTTTTATTTAAGTTTACTTTAATTGGTACACAAAAATTACTACCAATAAAACATACGCATGTTAAACAATAAAATAAAAAAACAAACATTTTGTAAGCCAACATTTATCAGCGACAAAGAGTAGTCAACTGCACTAATTCAATACATTAACAAGGTTTTGATAAAATAAGATGAATGTTTAGAAGTAGAGTAGAATAAGTCTTCGGATCCTAATTCCTAACGTCCTTCAACTGAAAAAGCAAAGTTAAATTTCAGTATGAATTTCAGTTTTATGAAAAATAAATGTTACTAAAAAACTTACTGTATGATGACAGATCAATTTCATCAGGTAGTTCCGTGATGTTGACATCAAAACGGTTCTGGACCTCGTTCAAAATTTTGGTATCATTTTCATCACTGGCAAAAGTAATAGCCAAGCCCTGTAAAAATACAAAAAGTTTTTTTAAAAAATAAAGTTTTACTTATAAACTGCATGAAAAGCCTGCTTTGTTTGTATGTAAAAGTTTATCAGTAAGAGAGAGTTCAGATAGTTAATAATCATGAGATTATCATATGTCCCTATCTTTTATCATCATTTAAAAAATAAAATCTACAATTTTAATGAACAGGTAAACTTACTTTGGTACCAAATCGACCAGCTCGAGCAACACGATGCAAATAAGTGTCGGTATCTTCTGGCATGTCGTAGTTGAAAACAATGTTCACTCGTTCAATATCCATTCCACGTCCAAACAAGTTGGTGGCCACCAAAATTCTCTTTTGGAAATCTTTAAATTGCTGGTATCTTGAAAGACGATCCTCTTGAGTCATTCCACGATGAATTGCAATGGCGGGGAAATTCTGTTCCACCAAAAGTTGCGCTAGGGCCATGCAGCGTTGAACAGATTTGACAAAAATCACAACCTGTGGAATTAACATTTTTTTTTTTAAAATTCAGCTTGATCAACTCAAATATATTTTTCGTACCTGGTTGAATTCCAAAGCATCAAGAAGGTCAAATAATTTCTTGTTTTTCTCATTCTCCTTCAACTTGACGTAATGTTGTTGCAGCCCGTGAAGTGTCAGCTAAAAATTTAAATTAAAAAAAAAACTCGATTGTAAACTAAATTCCTAATTCCATTTATATATATTATTTTACCTTAGCCTCGTCATCAACAAAGATTTCAAGTGGCTGCAAAGAAAAAATACATTTTTTAAAGGTTACTTTTCTTCCCACCCCACCCAGGCACAGGCACCCGGACTCCACCCCCTATCCCATCCTAACTGAAGCCTAATCTATTTTCCCCCCTTTTGTTATATTTTCCTAACCCTAAATATCTCGGCATCTTCATTCTTGATTCTTCTTTCTTCTGCGATGAGTCTTCTTTCTTCTTCGACGACACTTTACTTTATTTTGGAATCCTTACTTTGAGCTATCTCTCTAACTTTTATCTTTCTCTCTTTCTTAATTTTTCAAACGTCTTTTTCAAAACTTATTCTTTTGTCTATGCTACCCCACATTGTGCAACGATAATTTAAGTTTATTTTCCCTACTATTGAATTTGCGCAATTCTGACCCCCAAGATAAACGTGAACTGGGTGCTGATAATGGAGACCGATGGAAGGAAAAGGTTAAGATATTCGGAATTGTAATTACGTCTTGCATAAATTTCTTGCACACGGGTCGGATTTCTTTGCTGAGGGTAGCAGAAAACATCATAACTTGCTTCTCGTGGGGAGTGTTGCGAAAGATTTCTTGTACGTCGCGACGCATATCTGTAAATAACAAAAACCAACAATATAAGTTATTATAATCTTGGACAAAAAACAAGACCAATGTTTTAAAATTAAAAATTAACTAATTATCAGACATTGGCAAACCCACAGGTTAATTCAGGAAAGAAACCACGAATGAATATGAACCAAAAACTTCATCACGCAAAAATTGAACAACAACCTATCAATAATACAGCAAGTTTGAATAATTTACTCACCAAGTGCCTCCAACATTTTATCGCACTCGTCAAGAACAAACTGTTTAACATTCTTGAGGTTCAATTTCTTTGACTTTATGAGAGCCAAGATTCTTCCGGGGGTTCCAACAACAATATGAGGGCAGTTGTTCTTCAACTGTTGCGAATTTGTCTCCATTGGAAGTCCTCCAAAGAAAACTCCAACCTTCATGAAAAATCACATCATATAATTAGTTTACAGAATAATAACATATTATTAGTCAATTGGTTTAATGTGCTCAGACATTGGCAGGCCTACACGTTAATTCAGGTAGAAACCGCGAATGGAACCAAAACCATTTTCATCATTGCGAAATTTATGAATTTGAATTGATTGATTCAAAAGCTTTTGAAAACTCACCTTAACATTTGGCATATACTTGGAGAACCGCTCATATTCTTTAGAAATTTGGAAAGCCAGCTCTCTGGTGTGACACATTACAAGTACTGACACTTGGTTATCAACTGGTTCCAATTGCTGCAAGGTCGCCAAAACGAAGACAGCCGTTTTTCCCATACCGGACTTTGCTTGACAAAGAATATCGATCCCAAGAACAGCTTGAGGAATACATTCATGTTGAACTATTGGGAAAAAATATTGTTATAATAAATCACTATAAAATCGGCGTTATATATTTTTAACTTAAAAATTAAGTAGCTCACCTTCAGATGGATGTTCAAAACCACAATCTATAATGGCTCGTAATATTTCCGGTTTCAATAGAAAGTCCCTGAATCCAGAAGAATGGATGGAGACGTAAGTTCCCTTGACCTCCTTCTTGTTCGTAGTCGCAACGGCGTTGTCAGCTCCTTCGACGACCGTCGTCTGCTCAGTTTCCTCCTCCTCGTAGTCCAAAAGATCGTCATTCTCAGTATCTGCCATTTTAATTGAGTCGAGCTCCTAAAGTATGCCTAAATCTATAATAAATATCAACAGATATAAATTAGTTTACTCATCAATTAATTGATTATAAAACAATTGAATAAAAAGCCGGCCATTTTATTTTCACGGCATGGCTGACAAAACAAATTTGAAAAATTAGGGTTAAAAGTCATTTTTAAAACTTAAAATCTCCTCTACACCACTAGCCCCGACCTCCCCTAACAATTTGTGATAAATTTGGTTGAAAAACTTTGGAAATTTCAAAGAAAAATTGGGAAACTTACCGGATAAAAATCGTTGAACTGCTTTCCGCTTGAACCAAAGCCGTGTAATGAGAAATTTAGCGTCGTTTTCGTTTTCCCAACGTTGTAACGTTGTGTCGTCCCTCCGACAGATGGCAGCTCCTGCTCAATGCTCAAACGCCAACCAACTGAGAATTACGAAATGAGACGAGATTGTCTCAATTTGATTGGAAATGTGGTCATGCATAAATCTTGATGTAATTGAGACAATGACGATTAGAGTTTGGAAATTATTTCGCCAATTTAAACATTACATACTATAGTTAATTGATATGAAATTATAATTGATGGACCCTGCGGAATATTCCAATTGGTTGGTCGACAAGTTTGGGAAAAGGAATTTTCAAGTTCTCCTTGAAACAATATCAGCCTCTTTTGTGGTGGGTGTGGTTGACTTACTTCTGCCGATTTGTTGCAGGTAATTTTAATTTTGGGCGTGGTTGATAGTATATATATTTTTGAATTTTAAGTTTTGCTTTTTAGATTTGCATAAGAATGCACCTGAGAAGAGACGCAATGGATTGCTTTGAGAATGACCCTTCAACCCCCCGAAATAATATTGTTTCCCCAGAGGAAGCTGAGACAGAAAGTGATTTAGAACCTGTATCAGTGGAAGACGAAGGACAAGATGATGAAGAAGGGGACGATGAGGATGACGCTTTTTTAGACGATGGGGATGAATCTGGCACATTTTCAGCACTCAATCGACAGCTAGATGAACTTCAGTCTGCTCTGGATAAAATTGAATCTCGGAACGATAATATTCATAAGGAACTGCTTGAAATTTTGTATTCCAATCGAGAAGTTAGAAAGACGATCAATAGTGTGGCAGTGGGCGGGGAAGAGACGGAAGGACGGGCGTCAGCGTCTGATTCCCCATCAACCACAAAGTCCATTATAAATTCCTCTGAAACAATTGATAAAGAGACGCAAGATTTTTTAGACACACTTAAAAATGTGACAGATAATATCGACAAGATTTGAACTTTGTAGTAATAGTTAATTAAGGAAGTAGTCTCACCTCACAGTCAGTTTAGCTAGTCTATAATAATTCCAAAAAATTAAAACTGCCATGCATTCCTTAAAAATACCTGATCTAAAAGATGAAGCGTTTATTAATTTAAGTTATAAGCTCTATAGAGTACAAATATCGTGTATTTTTAGCGATAGCTATACATGCAAAGTAGTAAAAGTTTCAATAAATATTTCAATATTTCAAAGGCTCAGGTCCTCCTGCAGCCCAAATAAGCATCGATTCGTACAGCTCTTGGTCAATTTCTTGAATAATTTTAGCATTGGACTGCTTTTGTTGCAGATAACTTTTATCCACAATCATCATTCCTCTTGTGAGACCAGAACCAAGTTCCACGGTTGTATGAAATTCCGCAGATTGCTTGATGACCTTATATTTAACGTTGGTTAGTTAAAGATTAATTTTTGTTTAATTAGTAGTTACATTTGGATTAATTATGCAAGCCGCAAGAATGGAATCTCCAACCATCCAATTATCTTGATAAGTGCTCAGAATGTTTGCTTCTATCTTGTTCAACAATGAAACTTGCTTTGTTCTCATATTTCCAATTGAATTCATTCTCCAAGTCTGAAATTTATATTTAAAAAATAAACCTGCCATCAAATCTTTGTTTTATTACATGAGGAAACATTCCAAATTTTGTCTGACTCTCCCAAGGTAAAATGGAAATTGGACAAGGGCTAAAATTATCCAATACGACTGAAGCGGCTTCAGGATCCACAAAGAAATTAAATTCACTGCTCACAGTAATATTGCCCAAGCCTTCCACATTTCCTCCCAAAATATAAATCTCTTTCACCAAATTCTTCAAATCAGGTCGTAGTTTGATTGCCATTGCCAAATTGGTCAAAGGTCCAAGAGTCAGAATAGTCAGTTTTCCTGGGTAGGCTTCAGCAAACTTTATGATGGCATCAACAGCGTGCTCAGACCCCACTTTTGGGGTTGGCTGACCAATTGGAGGAAGCTTTGCATCTCCAAATCCATCATGACCATTGTATGGGGTTGTAGTTGGAGAATGAGTATATTTTCCAACAAGGGAACTATTCATTCCTTTGAAAATTGGGATCTGAAAATATAATTTCAAATCTTCATTTTTCAAACATGTTCATTTATGTATTTATCTCACATTATATTCTTCAACAGTGTCCAAAACTCTGGCTGCATTATTGACAACGTTTTCCACAGCCGTGTTACCGTACACGGTCGTAATCCCAACAATCTTGAAATTGCTGGGGTCTTTTTTGGCAGCAGCAATCATCATAAACAAAGCCCACGCATCCTCAGTGCCAGCGTCAGTGTCAATGAGAACGAATTTCTGGCCAGGGCTTGAAGAATTATTTGGGTTGGAAATAACCAAACCATTCTGGAAATAAAACTTTTAAGATTAGGAATGAAAATTTAATTATATAGTAATTGGTTTTACAGCCAAAACGGTCAAGTTGTTCACAGAATTGTCGGATTGTTCGACCGAATGATAGAATGATTCCCCCAACAAATGTGAAATCGGCATTTTGACAAGGGATTGAAGAGTTTGATGACTTTTTACTTTGATAGGTCAATGTGTTACTGGTAATAAAACTTTAAAAGTTTTAAGGATAAATTTTTCAAGTATCGGAAATTGATAGCGGTTTGCATGCATTTATTCTGGTTTGGATTATGATTCCTCTGCGGTTAATTAAATAATTATTAATTTTTATTAAATATTGAAGTAGGAAGTGGTTATCTAAGGGCGTGGACCACCAGCAGCCCAAATCAACATGTCTTGATAAAGCTGGAGATTGATATCCATTATCAAATTGACATTTTTTGGTTTTTCTGAATTTGGATTTCTGTCCAAAACCATCATTCCTCTCGTTAAAGACCCCTTCAATTCAACGTCACAGCGATACTCAACCATCTCTCTAATGACCTGTACACAATTAATTAATGAGTGGTAAATTTTTTGGTAATAATGAATTATTTGATACATTATTAGGGTCTATAACACAAGCCATAAGTACTGGATCAGGAGCAAGCCAGTCCGTAGTATTTTCAGAGAGATTTTTAGCCTCGATCGTATTCAAAAGATCAATAATTGGGGTCCCCATGTTCCCTAAAGTCTCTGTTCTAAATTCATATGTGGAATTTGCACTCCTTAACATGACTTCCCAAGGAAGATCATATATGGGAATCTCAAAGCTATCAAAAACAATTTGAACTGCTTCCGGGTCCACATAAAAATTGAATTCCGCACTGCTGCTAACTCCCGTCACATTTCCTACGCCTAATTTTAATTAACAATATAAATTAACTCACTGTATATAAATATAAATTAAAAATCTATTTTTACCTTCAATATTTCCTCCTAAAATATAAATCTCTTTTATCCAGTTTCGTATTTGTGGTTGAATCCTTACGGCCATAGCCAAATTCGTAAGGGGACCGAAGCAAACAAAAGTCAGTTGACCTATGATTGTTTAATTGCTTAAATTTCTTCAATGAGTTTTTTTTGTATTATACAACCTTGATAAAGTTCTGCGAATCGTATAATGGCATTAACTGCATTTTCTGACTGAATTCTTGTGGGGATTGGGGGCAAATCAGCATCTCCGAATCCATCTTCTCCATTATAAGGTGGGTCTTCCAAGAACGTGAAAGGGTTCAAAATGTAGCTATCCATCCCTTGAAAAATCGGTGTCTACCATTTCGTTTGATTTAGTATATAGAAGTGTTCGACATTTTATCAAAAAAATAATGTTCTACCGTACCGTAGTATCATTTACTGTGTCAAGCGTCCTTGTGACATTGTTTGCAACATTTTGTACGTCAGTGTTTCCACAAGAAGTCGTAATTCCGACAATACGAAAGTTGAGAATATCTCGATTGGCAGCCAGAGCCATAAATAAACCCCAGGCGTCGTCCGTCCCAGCATCGCTGTCAATCAAGACAAACTTTTGTGACATTTTAGACGGATAGTTTTTGTCTGGAATAGCTCGCTTATATATTCATGAATTTTTAAATATTAGCATTTATATTATTTGTTCATAAATATTTAATCATTTTGCATTTGTAACTTTTTCAATATTTTTAACTTCATTTGTTGGGAAATCTGACATAAGTAATTATCTTGTTTTTCTCATCAATAAAATCTTTGAGCAAGGCGTTTAAAGTTTTATAAAAAAATATTTATTACAATAATAGCATTTCCTTCTCACGACGGCTTATTTTGTAATTTCCAGTTTAGTCTCAATCGTGATTTACCTTATTTAGTTGTTTGCAAATAATCATGGCTAAACAAATTTTTGTTTTCTCATTTGCAAGTCTGCTGAAATTCTTCCATGAAAAATATATACGCATATGATTTACTTGAAACATGTAATTATTTATTTTTCCACACAAAACAATTTACAATATTTAGCAACATATTACGCCTACAATTTTATTACAAAATTGTGCATTACATTTTTCCAGTTAAACAATCAACAATAATTATTACGTACATTTATACATCTGGTTAATTTCAACTTGACATACATGACTAGAAATAACTTGCATTTCATAAACATTAAAATTGCATTTAAACTCCTAAATCTAATATCACAGATGATAACTATTGGTAAATTAGTTTGAATAAATATTTACAGAATCTATATATTACGTAAATGGAATAATAAACATTTGTAAATGCTATATACATTTGTCAAGGATAAGTTCCTAATGCTTCAATCATTTTCTTCTTTTCATGTGGGGGCAGAGGAATTCCCAAGTTTTCTACAAATAAAAAACAGTTTATAGTAAAATTCTTTCTGAAAAAAATGCGTCTTTTTACTTACCAGCATATTTGGCTATTGCGGCTCTGAAAAGGTCTGGAAACCTCGTAAGAAAGACATCCACCCATTTGTAAACTAACTTTTTTTGTGTCGCTGTGCATTGTTCACATTTATCCTCAAGTAAAATTTTTTCAATGCGAGCTGTAATTCAAAAGAAGATTATTGTAATTTTTATCAAGCCATGAATTGAGAAAATTATTGAATGTCTTGTGTCTTTCTCTGTTTTGTTTTAATTTTGTCACAAATGAGTATAATTTAAGCTTTCTGACCAAACCTAACAAGTAAGCCGACGGTGTTCATTGTAAATTGCATTGTTGTACATTGTATCAGTTAATTGCTATTAAACAAACTTCCTTCCTCAACTTCCACATTGTTGAGGTAAAACGACTTATTGTTGAACCAGATCACGAGATGAGCATACTATACCATAAAATGCAAAATCACAACATAATTGTTCTTGTAGGAAATTGGATTACGAGTTTGTGAGAGGTAACCATCTAATTATCAAGTAAATGAGACTTGGTAAACAATTCATCAATTCCAGTAGCAATTTGTATTGCCTCACACACGGAAATAAGGAAATTAAATTCATCTCAATACATTTTGTTTCCAGACTCAAGTTGAGATTCTCATCCTACCTAGTCCAGTCATAAGTACTGTTACCCGGGTATATTTCCGAAACTACCGAAGATAAAAATAATTGGCAAGTTGC
>JAQIXN010001832.1:0-15096 GCA_034698145.1 Proisotoma minuta
ATAGCGTTGGGACTCATTTAGACGCTTCACGGCTTTTCTCATGGAACCACCAATTTTCTCCTTCAAATTTTTAGTAATTAGTGATTTTGTGGTAGGAGACAATACTGTTGGCCTACCAGACCGCTTTTTGTCTTCTACAGTATTTCTGCCGCCCCACAAACAAACGGTATTATAAGCAACTCCCAATTTTGTTGATATTTGCGTTGGGGAGTACCCCTCCCCCAGGAGGGTGCGGATTTGCACTATTTTTTGCTCAGACCGTCTCATGTTATTGTTCTTTCCGACAAAAAATACATTTTTTGTTTAGACCCAAAAGTCTTAGAGAAATTGCGATTTTACTGAGACACCATTATCGTTTTTTTTTCTTTTCAGAAACTTTCATATCACCGTTTATATTTCAAGATATTTAATATAATTTGGGTAATATACCCAACAAAGAATACAACAACAGTGACAAACGACTGTGTATTTGAATTTGCAGAAGATAGAAAATAAAGATTTTGAAGAAACGGAGGATGGAATGCATGGCATCATCCCACAAAGATTATACTGTCTTGAATAAACCACAAGAAATGTTTCACTTATACAAGCGCATGATCAAATCCAAATTCCTTTTTGTTCACGGAGATTAGATTCATGTTAAAGAAAAATCAGAAAATGTTTACACAAACGACCAACAACTTTCTTTCAAATGTGGAGTAATCCAAGATTCATCCGACATAAATAAAGCCTCCCAGTCACGTTTTATTGTGATGTTGAAATCAAACAAACTGTAATGTTGCAACTGCAGTAGCAGTTGACAGTAATGTTGTATCACATTCGGGAAAATTTCAAATAGAAAAATCCAGCAGCGTGACGAATGTTCGCTAGCATTTTGCTTTGCTATCAACTTTGGAATCTTGGTGTAAGAATCAGCAAAACCAGACAAAGAAAGTGAAAAGAAAGCAATGAAATGCCAAATCAATGAAAGTTACAAAATGGCTACATTTCCTTTACACATTTGCCATTCTTTTATTTTCACTTGTTTTCAAAACAAGCTGTCAAAGGAAAACGAAGCCAATCATCAGAGAACGGAAAAAGCCAAATCGCTCAAATTACACAAAATTTCTTTCCTATTTCCCACTTGCAGTATTGGCCATTATAGATAAGAAAATAAATCTAAACTTAAACTCGTAGTGAGAAGGACAGATTGCTTATTTCTTTACTAATCCAGGAATCTAAGTAGATGATCTAATTTTGATATACTTCCTTCCTTTCAAAGCCTGTTAGTTTATTACATTAGTAGCGAAAGAGGCATAGCTTTCCACATTAAATCAAATGAAATTCCTAGAATTCGTGGAATAAAGCAACGTCCGTCTTGGATTATGTCTGCTCTATCACTTTACTTTCTCCAATGCTCTCAATTCCAATCACACAGTTCACTTTCTAAATCAACTAAAACTACAGAGAAACAATGAAAGTAAAATGTGAGGACATTTTCTTTGCAAGTGTGCTGACAAATCAAATCAACTTCCTCACTTTCACTTCGCTCATCCACTTTCTCCCTCGGCTTCATCACCCCAATTTGTTCCCAGAATGAGCAGGCCAAATTTTGGTATCGTATTATTCAGCTTTGCGAACGAACAAGCTTCAAAGTTGGTTTGAGCTACGGATGAGTTGACACTCGCATGACAAGAATAAGAAAAGAAGAACTTTCCATTTCATAAACAACCCACCACCACCCAACTTTCTTATTTCAATCTCCTTAAAGGCGTAATAAAGTAAACTTTTGTCTTTAATTTAGCTGTAAAATATTTATAACTCTATCTTAAGCCTAGAGGGGCAATATTTGGCTTCATTTCCTGACTTTCTCCGATAAAATTCGTGTAAAACTTTCCCCTCTATTAATACCGATGCAAGAAAGGGCCGGAGGTGACCAGAACTTTACCTGCAAAGTGCAAATTGGAGAAAAATCAAAGTCGCAAAAACTACAAGGACTTTGGTAAATCCCCCATTGATTGCTCTTGAAAGAAAATTAATGAAATGCCTCAAAAACTTTAATTAATGATTCGTTTTAGTTTGACAGAGTTTAATTTACCTACTTGTTCCAAAATCAACGCCTCCTCGATCAAAAGAAATTAAGCTGTGATTCAATAAATCAATAAACAGGTTGGGTGATCTCTTAATCACTCTGATGGTGTCAATTCTAGTGTCACTCATTCAAGAGCAGACTGTGCAGAATTCTGGAATATGAGTTGGGGAATTAGGCTCCGTTGGCTGCCACTTGTATTCATACGGATTAGAGCATGTATCAATGCATGCAAATGACATCTCACTGGGAATTAAAGCTCTAACGTATTATGTCACTATCTACAAGCCAGTTTACACACGCTGATATCATCTATCAAATCCCTAAAGTGCAAAAGCAATTTACAATCTTGAAATCCGAACCAAATTGTAATGGTGGTGGAATAAATTGTGATCACTGTCGCGTGCAGTTGCCGGAAATGAGAAATACTGCCACATTCACATGAAAATCATTCCAACAATTTGCAACTTGCTCTGTTTAGTCCAATAAAACAAACAAAATCCAAAAATAGCCAACAACACACTTTCAACTTTCACTTTCATGCCCATCCATGTAAAATTGATAATAATGCTGCTCTCCAACAAACTGACATGTAGAGAGAGATAAAGCAATTCGTATTTCAATTTGCACCTATCATTTTATTTTTCAACGACATTTCCCCAAGGCCCACCTGCTCATTTGAGTTATCATCAGCCAATGTTTGAGTAGTGAGAAGGAATGGCGGACAGTAAAAGGAACAAAAGTATTTGAATTCCCTGTTCACACATCCATTGTGATTAGTCGGATGGTGAACTATGTACATTAGATGTCAAAATTGTAAATGCATGCAATAATTTTGGGGAGGGGATGTGTAAAAAAGGGAAAGTTGAGAATAGATAAGGGAGATAACAGGATTTGGGGATCAAACGTTTGCCTGGAAGGAAAGATAACTTCATCAGCCCCCTGGCATATAATCCTTTAATCCTTCCTCCTCTGTCTCTTCTTTGGCGTTGGGCACGGCACACGTAAGAAATAACTATTTTAAACCTCCCATTCCATAATATTATACAATTTTAGCCTGTTCTTTTTCATCCCCGGAAAAGCTAGCTGATGCATAATAATATCTCATGATGCTCACTCACTCAATAGTCTACTTGCTGTCTGTCTACTAAATTACCGAGACTGGTGATGTGATGAGAATATCCCTTCATTCAGTGATTCTAGTGATATATTACGGGTCATTTGCACATATGCAAAAGCTTATCATTTGCATACATAAATCATAAATAAATATTAGATGATGCTATTGCTGTGTACTGCACTCGCATTGCGTTGCGCAATTGGTCCTTTGCAACACTTTCAAAAATGTCTCTCTTCTAAACTACTTTCTCTTCGCTATTTTACGGCATACATTTCAAAATTTCTAAGCCCATGTAACAGCTGCCCATTTTTTACGTTGAAATTATCAGCATTTTGTATTCAACAAGGATATCCAGATGCCAACTTTAATGTTAAGTAGCAATAGGGAAATTGTACATGGGGAACATACGTCTTAGGAGACACTAAACAAAACAGGTTGAGAGAGAGAAAGCAACGGGTGAAATCCTTGAGCTAAAACTTTCCCCGTTCTAAAGTAATCTCATGATAAGAGGAAGGGGCTTATTTAATATGCCAATTAAATGGGCAAATAAAATAAAAATGCGGGCATATTCCCATCCCCCGTCGGTTGATCCCTGGGAAAACACCGAGGCAAATAAATAAAGAGTTAAAATGATGAGGGCTTCCCGTGTTCAGTGTTGTGCACAAAAGAGTATTGTCAAGAGCCATTAAAAGATATAAAACCACAACAATACATGGATTCAATGTCAACTTGAAAGATTTGCAGGGACACAAATTAGTCCAACATGTTTTCTAAAAGACACAAAGTAGAATGTGACGAAATAATTAAACCAATTATAAATAACAAATGAAAAATGACATTTTGTTTGTGCTTTCTCCATGTATCTCAAGTCAGAACATGTATCATTTAATCACACATGCCCACAGGTACACATTACAAACGGGATGCCCAGTATTTTCGCATCCATGTAATTTAATTTCTCTCCAAAATAAAATACCTGTAGGACCAACCCTCAGGGGACAAGTAAAAACGTTATATATTTACGTGGGCTATATAAAGACGTACAATGTTGGTGGTTCTTAAGGTCTCTCTCTCTCTCTTGAGAACAACACAACAGTTTCCTCTCTCCTCTTGCTTTGAATATAATTCAAACAAGTTTTTTCACTGAAAATTTAATGATGCCCTTTGTCGGCGTTGTTTTGGTCCTCTTATATATGCGGACTAACCAGGGCCACGAAAAGACACCAACATAAAACGAAATTTTAACAGAGTATTATATGAAGAGTTTACCCAGACAAAACTTTCGAGAAACATAAAAAGACTATGAAAAGCTGTGAGATCCGTGTATCAGCAATAGGAGACGACAATCGGCAATATCAACTGTGTGAATTATGCCATGTAAAATGGCCTTTAAATCCAAAAATTTACATAATAAGAGAGCACTCCAAATCTCTTGAAACTTTAGTTGAACAAAGAGATATATTGTAATGGTCTTTTCATAAAATCGAAATAGGAACTGTGCATGTGAAAAATAACGCCTTTCTTCTTTCTCTAATATTTGCAAATTCTAGCAATTTGTGGTAATTTTGGTGGCTACAATTTCAGAATTCAAGGATAGGAAAAAGATTTATAGCCAACTCCCCTACAAATTATTGCTAAAGCTAATTGTAAATAATTTTCCCAGAAAGCAAGCCATGAACCATGTTTTATTTAATTTTAAAATTTGCAAAATCCATAATTCAAAGGCCTGATGCATGTTTCCTTAATCCAAAATCTATCAACCGTATCTTGTTCGAAATAACAAATCGGGGAATAACTGAATTCTGATTCCTGTGAAAAAGTAGAGTGAAATCTGAAGAGTTGGCAACCTTTCCGCTGTCATGTACTTTTTCTGTACCACGGCCACTTTCACAACTCTTTCTCTCCTCCTCCGATTCAACAGGGAAGAGGCATAAATTATTATTACCGGCAAGGAAGATAAAAATAGGATGCCAGCCAGTAACGTGATGCACGCACAAAATATGCATAACTATTACTTGCTACAAACACAAAAAGACGAGAAAAGAAAATTTATAATGTCTACATACTTTCTCCACATAACTAGTTATGAATACAATATAACTGCTCTTTCCTTCCTATATCTTCCCTCTGCAAAATGACTATTATACTTACACAGTTTCTTACGAATATGACTTGCTATAAAAACTAAAAGTGAGCCGAAATTTAGAAAAAGATAAAATCTCCACAGCTTCACTTCATCATCATGATATGATACAAGTTATTAGAATAGTGCTGATACTGCATTTTTTTTTATACCACGTCAATAACAAACTAACGTAATAATAATCGACTCTCATCTTTACTTCACTGAAAATTGATAACACAGAATGAATTAGAATGTCGTTAAAATCTCAATCTCAACCCTCTCCGCATTAATTTGGTTAAAGGAATGAATGATATATAAAATTCAAAACAAAATGTCAAAAATCCCAGAAAATACTGAAAATTAATTCAAGCAGTTTAGCAAAAATCTCAAATAAATTGAAGGAAAATGGAATATAATTTCCACCCCTTCTTCCTCCATCTTATTCCTTTTCTCTCTAATGTCGTGTGGAAGATGAGAAATTGAGACTATCGACCAAAAGGATGGCAAAAAGTCTCAAGAAAATGATGCCGGGCGTTTTCAGAGTGGAAAGAAACTGAAGGACTTGTAAGGTAGTGTAAAGAAATATATATCTATGAAAAAGCACATCGAGGGAGGAGGCAATCAGTCTATTGAAATTCTATCCATGAACTCACGTCAGTCAATCATATAATGATGCTGGCAATACCAACTGCATTCAGAGTCCCTTTTGGGCAAAGTATAAGCAACAAGAATATCAACATCACGCTATCATTGGCCCTTCCTATATAATGCAATAGGGAGACAAAAAAACTATCAATATTATTATCAAGAACGACGACAGGGAAATCCTAAAAGTCTCAAATATACTGCGGCTAAATCGCTTGCTGCCACGCAGAGAAACAAATGTGGAGGAAAAGTGAAAGATTGCTGTCTCTTGTCATTTCGGCATCAGTCTCTCAGGGAAATCGAGAAATGATATTACAAAAGAGCATATACCCAATGTACATTTTTTCATCTCGGGAACAAATCTAATTTTCGAGAGGAATAAATATATACAAGAAGCACAGTGGTATGATGATAATTTAATTTCTGGCTTTCTTTATAATGAAATTAAGCCTTGCTGCCGGCACACATTATATACATTAGGCCAAAACCATTTCTCCACTTTGTAATCTTTAGTTCATCAGACTCATGATTAGTATAATTAGTAAATAGCATATACCACATCTGGGCCACGTTGAGAAAACAAGCAAGTTGGGCACATTTTATATGTCAAAGGGAGTTGGCTGTTTTAAAATATTTGATCTAGTCAGTCTGCTAAATTTAACACTGATGAAAACTTGATGCTTGCACGTCACGTAATTCAAAGGACAAGAAAAATATCGTGAGAAATTCTGTCCTTGTGATAAAAGTTGGAGTTATCTATTTGAGAAAAGGTCTCCAAAAGAGAGTCAGCTGCATTCAATGATTCATTGTGTCCTTCTCAGCTGAGCACAAAACTGTTGGATGCCGGAGAAAGTGTCTTAAAGATAGGTCTGCTAAAACAATCCAAATTTTTCAATGTCCAAATGAACATATTTCAAGGATTCGTGACTAAAAAGATAAATGGCCAACTAAACGCGTGATCAAAGTTTTCAAAAAGAGACCCAACAGTCAAACTTTTTTAACAGTGTCATAACAGGAATACAAATAAAGGGGTTATTACTAATTACTAAAGGTCTAAGTGCTTTGCAAATATTTTTATGGAGAAAAAAAGTGGCAATTAACTGAGCTGGGTTAATTTAACTCTGGCAAACAACAAAAGCGAACTGGATTAAAATTAAAACCCAACTCAAATGTTGACTTAACGATCTATTAGCACTTTAATAGCGATGATTACATTGGGATGAGAGATATTTGCTTAATAAAAGTGAAAATAAATTAATCTTGTAAGAATCTGAATAGTCTTCAGTCGGTCACTTTGAATAGTAAGAGAGAAAGAAAATGATGGAAGATGTGAGTGTTTGTTCTGCTGGCAGAGTCTGACTACTCCCACCTTCATTTTGTTCATTTACTTTCACTCTCATCTTTGTTTGATTAGAGCTATTGACTATCGTCAACTTTGGCTGCGCTATAAAACAAAATGTTCATTATCTACTTCACTTCTCTGAATTAGGTTTATTTTCTCAAGACTGATAGTTTTCTCTTGGTGGCTTGACTCTGCTAACCTTTTCTTAGAAAGCCAATCATTCTTTCCTTATGCTTCCCCTCATTCTTCAATTCTTGGACCACAAACTCATCTAAGGAGAACAACGCGGTTTGGATAAAACATTTTATGCCTCCTGGTTGGAAAGGAAGGCATATCTCACTTGGAGATGCAGTAGCATGGACGTAAAAGGCTAAAAGGTGAATGGGTAAGGTTAGCCAAGTCAAACAGTAGTGTATATATGTATATGTATGGACTACTGGACACTTTCCCCAACAAACTAGGAATCTCTGATGGAAGGAATATGGGAAAGTTGAGAGTTAGAGTAAGTAAACGAAAGCAAGTCTTGCAAAATAAACGCTTTCTTTCCTCACTCTCTCCACTTTCCTTCATCATCATCACCATCAGAAAGACCTTTTATTCTTTCATGAGTTATTTCCAGCAGTATTCAGCCTTATTCTTATTCACATTTACCACACTCCAACTAATCCTGTTACCAATATGGAGACTTTCTCCACAATTGCTCCAACACGAGGAGCAAAGAGGAAGCTTATTAGCAGTATACTCTCAACACTTAGACAAGGTGAGGGTAGGACTAAAATAGCTTGCTAAAGTGATATTGAGCACTTTCCAAAAATTCACAACTTTTACAAAATCCTTTATAAAATGTTTCTTGAATGGGTGATGATGTAGAGAGCCTTAGCACGCAACCAAAGTATACATGCAGCAGGATGCCAAATCTTTATTCTTGGACGAGTCTCATCTCCTCCCCAATAATTTTTCTACTGGCCATGTTGGGATTTACACACTTCAGCTTCAATCGGACAGAAAAGTTTAATATCTAAAGCCTCCCCCAAGCAATTACAGAATGTGGAAGCTGCTCAACCGTGCAACGTGCAACTTCTCAACTTTCTCTAAAAACCATTCAAAAGATTCCACAACTTTGGAAAAAGGACACTATCCAAAATAACAATAAGCTTGGATGACTTTCCACTGGGATTATATCATTATGTTGGTAGAATGAGGGCTGCAATGAATAGAGTATTATTACAGTTGAGGAAAACTTTAAATTTAAATTCTGTCAACAGTGTCCCATCCAATTCACTGTTATCAACCTTTACATTCCCTCACGACTTCCGTTTATCAGTATCCCACAATTTCTAGCAACTTTTGACCATAATATAAAGTTCCGTTTGAAACACTTTAACAATATATACCAAATAGAATAAACTCTAACCTTAAATTTTAGAAAAATATAGTGACTGGACCAGAATAGAAAAACGAACGAAGACATGTCTCTCCAACATCCGAAAAGAGTTGGACTCTAAAAATTCAACACTTGAGAGTAGGTTGCTTTTGTAAATCTTATATTGAGCAAACATTTGTGAAGAGAAAGTCGTTGTCCGTGGTTTACGTGTTTGATTTGTCTTGGGCTTTCTCTGGTCAGTCTTGACACGTTTTATTTACCCTCTTACACAAACCTTCCACAGATCTCCAGCAATTTATTTTAGAAAGGAAGGACGAGATAAACAGAGCAACAGAAGCATGCCATCAAGTCACTTACTGCTGCATTGTACATTCAATTTACTTTTTTGGACATGGCCATTTACTCATTTGCAGCATAACATTACAATCTCATGGATTATCTGTGCAATTAAGCTAAAAGAGAAAGCCTTGTATAAGGAACAATAGAAGATCCAATTTATGGTGATTATAAGATACTTTCAATGAAGCTGTTATTTGCATTTCTTGTGGGAAATAAAAATTCATATAATGGTGGTATAAAAAATCCTGGTAGTGTGCCACTAGTGAAGCGTAAATTGAAGAGCATCTCTCAACAGACCCCGTTCAACTGATTCACTTTCTTCTTCAGCCCAAACAGGGATCCAAAGATTTGCTGTAAATTCCACCCCGTTCGTTTGTAGGAAAAGAAAGGGAAGTGAGAGCAGGCAGTTCAATAGCATCTTGATGGAGGACCAAAGACTCCACTACTTTCCCCACCACTTTCTATCTCTCTCTCATCCTCTAATAAAGTCTCATGCATTTCATCCTCAGAGCTCAATTCCACCAGTACCCCTTCCACGCTCAACACACACACACATCCAACAGGGTCTTCAGACCCCACTACCACTTAGATAGTGACGGGGTTTAAAATTCACACAGCCTCCAAAAATAGATTTTAATGACGGTGAAAGTGAGAATAAGTCTAGGGAAAAATTCATAGGAAATATCAAAACTTTTTCTCAAACTAACAAAGTTTCTACCTATGATTTGAGCACAACTTTCTATTACTTGTCAATTTGGCTTAATTATCAGAAAATACGTTGTACGTTGAAAAAAAGTGAAAAGTGACTATTGGACTGCAAAATACTGCAAATCAATTATCGTAGTTTTTGATGTTTTTAACCAGGGTATGTAATGTAGCCAATTTACCTAAATCAAAATAATCAAATAACAACCTTGTGCAAGTGAATATTAGTCAAAGGAACGAACTAAAAGGAAACTGACCCAACGCTATGAATTGTGATTTCATGTGACAATTTCTTGTGAAATCCAATTGAAAGTTTTAAAAGCAAGCAAAAGCAAAGTCATCAAAGGAAAGCAGTTTATACTGTAAGTTTGCAATGAATTATTAAAAATGAACAAAAATTATAAACTTTCTCTTAATGTTTCGGCACAAAGTTAATCCTTGAGCTATTAAGAAAGTAAAGTCACACATTCGGCAGGAAAGTTTGGGGCACAAAGGTTGACAATGTGTAGTTCATAAGGGATGCGATTGAAGCTTAATCAGATTTTATAAGCTTTACTTTGCGTCTTGCGAGAGTAGAGCCGGCTTTCTGCTGTCTTAACTAACTAAACGTCCCTCATAAATTGTGAGCAGCAATTTCCAACAGAGATTAGAACAGGGATTTAGAGAATATTAAACTTTGGAGGTCCCCATCCGGTCTTCAGAGACCGTGGGACGAAAGGAAGTAGTATCAAGTAGTTTCTTCAACGTGAGCAAAGTTGAGAGAGATGAAAGCCAATTACAAATATAGCGTAAAACTCATAGACCACAAAAGTGTGGGGAGGTAGAGAAAGGACGAAGGGTGACATATATGCTTGTAGATGGTTAAACAGATAAAGACGAGACAGGCATCTGGGAGGGATAAGGAACAGAGGAGAAATAAAAAATTACTCTGGCCAGAGTTGGAAAGTTTGTTGGGACTCTGTGGCTCTACAACTTGGGACATTTATAAAGTTGGGGGCTACTAACTTCATTTCGTCTCACCTTCCTCACACCAAACACGTCAGACAAAGATGTGAGAACCCAATCCGGTTTTTAACAAACTAAACCACTATCTATTACTCTCTCCACCCAACAACTGTTGGATTTAATGAGTCAAACTTTTTTTAACAGTTTGCTTTCATTAGCGAATATAATTCGAGGCTGGGTGTTATTATTGGGACGCGGAAGGAATTTCCAATGAAATGAAACCAAGAAATTGGATGGAGTCAGCACAGCTGCTATTAAACACCTTGTAAATAGTAAAGTCAAGAGCTAAAAGCTTTCAATTTTAATGCCCTTATTTCGTATCCTGAAACACAACAATAACTATCAACATTATTCTTTCCACCTTATTATTACGGGGAAAGTATTCCATAAAAATGATTGGAGAGTTGTAATTTAAAATTCAAAGGTAGGAAAATGAAATGTTTATTGTAGAAATTTTTGGAGCGTATTCATTTATCTTTGTTTGAGATAAATTGTTGACTGAATAAGCCATTACGCAAGTTTTCAAAATAAAGTGTAATTTGTCTGTTTTAGTGGAGGAACCAAAAATTTATGAGGCATGTAAATATGGAAAATATTCCATATGCTAGTTTCAGCGCAAATAATTATTATTATCGTCTGCAAAATTTGGCAACAATCGAAGAAACGTAGTATGCATTCAGAAAAGCAATAAGCATTATGTTCTATAACGATTTCGAAAGCTCATCTTAGCTGTTATACACGACACCTAATAATACAAACACAGTTTTCCCTTTCCGTTCTTTATATGAAATTACAAATCCAATTCTTTTTGGCAGCAGCTTTTGCACCTTTTGTCTTTCTATTACATTGTACTCAATCCAAGAAGTATTATAAAGCTACTCGTCAGAGGAAACCATTTTTCTCTACTTGTTCACAATCACATCAACTTTTCTCTGTCCAACATCCAATGCATGAGAAATTCTACTCACATTAAGCATCTGAGTTATTTCATCTTTTGCTTCTTTTTTTTCTCATGACCATTCATTCGATTCATTCCTTATCCGCTCTATGTACATAATAAGATCAGCCAGCCTCAGCTACTTTGCTTTCACCACCACCACCCCTATTGGCTATATTGATGAAGAGAAAGCAGATATTATTTAGAAGGAGAAACCTGAAAAATTTAGGCTAAACCCACTTGGCTTATACATACACTCAATAGGATTGAAATTGTGTTTTTATTGCAACACACACGAAATAGAAAGGTGAAATTCTCTATCTTTCTGCAAACTTTGATTTCTTTCTTCCCTTTCTTCTTTTCTAAACCGTTGGCATTGCAGTCATCAACTCTTTCTTTCTATTTCTCTTCAGCAGCAGAGAGGAAAAAAGTTGTGATAAAATATTACGAAAAGCCAGGTCACAATTCAAAAGTTAAAGGTTATGTCGAGGGAGCGAGAGTGGTTGCAAGATAAGTGTTTGAAAGCCTCTTTCACCAAAAGCAAAATCGGATTGCACAAAAATCTTTAGAAGCTGACCCATCTCATGTCATTTAAAACTGGTCTTCGATTTCGCAAATGAACATAATCTCAACGTAGCTTCCGAAACTGACAAATAAAAAATGTTACAGTCATTTCCCAAAGTAATCTGCGGCTAAGTCCAACAGGGCTTAGGTGTGGAACTTGTTAGAAAGAATAAGACGTGGGCTGGTTTAATTCGGCAAATGTCTTAAGTTCATGCTAACACTATACTTTAATTTGAAGGCATTTCCTTCAAACATTACTGAAAAAGTGCGATAAACAGAGTCGTTGACTTTTAGTGGGTAATAAGGATTTCCAGCATCACCGAATTTTATTTTATTCCCTTTGGGTGTTAAGAGATTAAAGTTAAAAAACTGTCCGAATGTCAACCATCAAGTTTTCCTATAGAAAAAACGCGTTTTATATATAGTTCATCAATTAGGAAGAAATAAAATTTAAGGTTGTTAAATATAAAATATTAAAAATCAATGACCAAGACAAACTATCAAAGTCTAAAGACATAACATTTGTGGTTCATTAATCCCAAACTCTTTTCTTCTATTCAAAGTCTGTCTCGTCAGCATCCGCATCGGCATTGGATTGGTGATGATTCGAGATTCTGGAGAAAAGTCCCTGTCTTTACAAAATTGTCTTGAGTTTCTAGTCTTTACTTTTCTACTTAATTCTGAATTCAAATTACTTTAGAGGATTAAATGCTTCATCCATTGAGGATGGGTAAACTTAAACGTAGAGCAATAGTGAGGTCAGAGATAGAAGAAGAGGAGAGGGGCTAATTACTTTCCCCCACATCCAGCACGCCAAGTCCGTGCAGTAAATCTTCATAAAAGCCATAAAATATCAAAGCCAAACTCTATTTTGATAGACAACGAAAACTAGTCAAGTTCCAAACCAAAATCGATCGGTATTAATTAATTCAATGACAATTCAAAATTCCAATCTTGCTTTGAACGAATTTAATGCAAGTTTTCAACAGCACAATGTTGATTATGACAGTGAGCAAATTCAGGCTGAAAAGAGTCATTAGTTATCTTTAACTAGTCTTAATCTATTCAAGTTGAACAGACCACATTGCACTCCCACTTGACTGCCTTCGACGCGGAGGAATAATTCGAAAATATGAGACCGTTTGTTCTGCTTTCTCTGATGGTGGCACATGGCCAAAAATTGCTCGGAAATTGAGCCTTGTAAAGAGAGAGAAAGAAAGCAAGGGCTGGCTCACATAAACTCTGTCCCAATTGGGTAAGAGCACAAACCCCGAGACAAAGATCTGCTAAGCAAAACATTTTCATTCAGCCTCAAATCTTGATTTTGCAACTAAAAATGGTGAAAGGGAAACTTTTCCCTCCCCCACCAAAAGAATAGATTACAAGTAGAACAAAGAGAAAGCAAAACTCTTGCTTTGAATTTGTCGACTGTCCATTTAGATCCATGAAATATATTCTCAATGTTCTCATCTCCCTCTCAAATTTATGCTTGGCAAATGCAACAAAAAACTTTATTTTCTTTCCCATGTATGTATATGTATGCATCTAATTTTCAACAAATAACCTCACGTAATGTAATCCGACTCTGGGATCACATATCCTTGCCAAAAAGACAAAATAATTTTAATTAACTTGATGCACTGTTTAGCTCTAAAGTGTCAAAACATTTGGAACTTTGTGTCCTTCTCTAGAGAGATGCTTCAATTCAAAATGTCAAGTGTATATGTAAACTAGAGTTGAGTCGGGTCGCCTTTTTTGAAACCCGACCCGACCCGACCCGAAATTTTTAAAATTTTGAAAACCCGACCCGACCCGACCCGAAATTTTTATAATTTTCAAAACCCGACCCGACCCGACCCGAAATTTTCAAAATTTTCAAAACCCGACCCGACCCCAACTTGGGACTAGCTCGCCATATGCATACAGTGACAATGAATAAAACTTACTTCAAGTAAATATATGGGGCCCATGAAAATGGCATTTTATATAAAATTAAACTCCAGAGAAGTGTGCAAATAGCCGGAGTCAAAGACTTGTTTCAACCTCATCTTCTAACTTTATAACCCAACCCTACCCAAATTAACCCCAAATATCTATATTTATTTATATATTTTGTTAGAAACACTTTTTTTGCCCCAATTCAATTTAAGATTTAATATTTAAGTTTTAAGAGAGTTTAAGAGTTTAAGTTTTATTCAAGATTTAATTTCACCAAACATAATCTAGAAACTTCGATAAATGGTTCTGATGCGTAATATAATCTTAAGAGGTTTTTTATGTTCATAAAAAATTGTAAAAAAAATAAAATATTTTTGGTTGCCACAGAACCTTTTTTGCCGTTTTCTCGAACCCATTTGATTTTTTTTAAATTTTAATAATCAAATATCGACCTAAATCATCGTTTTAAACAGTTTCAAATCAAATCCTGTCAAATTTATGCATTTTTGGTTGCTGAAGTATTGAAGAAAACAAAGCTAATCCTAATAATCAAAATGTAAATGGAAACACCCTTTGCTAAAATGAATGCAGTAGAAATTGTCCAACTTCTTCTTTCCTTTCAACTTTGAGGTGCTTTTTTGTTTTTTTAGCGAACTTTACGTTTCTTATTTATTTTTATAAAGTTGAACATGAGTACTTTAAATAATTTGCAAACCTGCTGCAATTGTAAAATTTGTAGTGGAAATTTGCACCTATCAAATTTTCCTTAAAATCCCATTTCACTTGCAATACAAATTAAAACATTCAAGAGTTGCTAAGTTACAAAGGAACAGAACAGTACATGGCTCCTGAAATAAGGGCGGGAAGAAAGGGACGGTTTACATGGCAACAAGCGGATATTTATAGTTTGGGCCTCATAATTTG
>JAQIXN010001833.1:0-15088 GCA_034698145.1 Proisotoma minuta
TCAATTGACACGACCTAAATCCTGTAAAATTTTGGGGGCCATACAAGAGCGCACGGAGGGGACCTCCCCTCGTTAGATATTTGCATCAAATGTAAAATGACAAGGAAAATGTTGTTTTGAAGCTCAGAGAAAGAGGAAATTATTAATTTGATTAAATTTGAAACTTGAATAAACAGCCAAGAAAAGAAGTAACTAATGAGCTTGCTTTGCAATGCCATTGCTTTGTCAAAGTTTAATGGTTATTCTATGTAATACCCAAATTTTAATGAGGGAATCGATTTGAGGCCCCATTTACCAATGGATTTTTAAATTGGTTCCCTAAAATTGCTAACTTACTCTTTTAGTTTGAATTATTACTAGAAATTATGCAAATTTTATTAAATTGGCAAAAAAACTTATTTATCATCATTAATAGTCCCTTGTACACTTCATGTGGATCTAATTACGAGCAAAATGTATAAACAACAAATTACTTGTATTCACTCATTTTTTAAAATTTAGTTTCCTTCAAAATATTCAACAAAATGAGTTTTCTAATTGAGTTTTTTTACTCAAAATATTTTAAGAAAACTTTCCAAAGAACCACTCTCTTATTGTAAGTTCAGCTTTCAACAAGTTTGGAATTAACATTTGAAAAGTAACTTAACCGCACCAAAAACTCAAATTAGTCAATCTAGTTTTTGCAGTTGTAGCAATGGGTACAAGCCTTGTATTTTACAAAATTTATCAAAACCGAACCACATGCCATTTATTGCAAAAGGATTCTTTTATTTCAAAGCGAAGAGAGAGGAGCAAAGAATGTGAGCTTGATTGCTGACATTTAAAATTGATTTTGGACTCATTTGGAGAGAGAAACTCTCGAGGGAAATCAAAATAGATTAATGAACATTTTGTTCAAATAAGCCTCTATTTATTAGGCCTATGTATGAATTTATTTATTGGAAACATTAATTCATTCAAAAAAATGAATGTTTTTCTGCGTCAATGCCTAATAAACAATTTCAAAATATGTTATTTTCAAAATTTCAAAACATTTATAAGTATAAGCTACTAAAGTATGATTGCAAAGAACTATTCGAAACATTTCAAAATCTTGAAAACGGTTTTCCAGTTAAAACACTGTGTAGTTATTTCTTCTCTTTCTTCGGAATTATTCAGATTACAAAGTTCTGCTCTTCAGAAGCTAAAGATTTGGTTCAAATTACAAAATTGAAATTAGCTTTGAGTTCTTTTTTGATTGTTTCGTCTTGAAAACTTTTTCGTTTTTGTCTTGAAATCAATAAAATTTAACTAAAATTGTGAAAGCCCAATGTCAAAGAAAAAGAAGCAACCCTATGGAGATTTTTTTTTAAATTTTCATTTCATCTTGAGTGGAACTTTAGAGAGTATTTATTTCACATGAATGCTTTAATAATTTATATCTTATTCTTTCTAATAAATTGAAATGAAAATATTGCTGATTATCATGATCTACTTTTAATATAGCAAAAATTTCTTGATGTTTGTTGAAGAATTCAATTATTAGGAGGCTATCTTATCTAACTTGGGAAATAGTTTTCCCGAGTTATTTTTGTTGGCTTTATTAACAAATATTTAGGGAAATGAGAATTTATATAAGATGATTTTTATAGCTATTCTCTTTTTAATATCATGCGGAATTACTTAGAAGTAGATAGATGAAAGTAATATAGAATTATTTTTGATTTGATTTTTTTAAAAGAAGAAACTTTGCAAATATTTACGAATGGATGAGCAAATTGTTATCGTGTTTTTTCCATTTTACATATGAATTTAAATTTTTATACATATTCTTCTAATAATTTTAATTAAAATGTTGAAATTTCTAACAAGAAAAACAAATTTTTCTTTGCAATAAAAAAAATAGGAAATGGTCTTGAAATTGGATTTTTTTAACCTGCAAATATATTTTATATTACATAGCAAATAAGCTCTTTTATCCGTCTAATAAACAAAAAGAGATGTTTGTATATTTAAGAATCAAGGTTCTTGTTTATTTCTTTCAACTCCTGTCTCATTTAAGTATTCCTTTTTCTGAAATCATATTTAATCTTAAATCCAACTTTGAACATTTCATCCACTAAGTTTATCTTCCCAAGGGCAAAGAATTTCATCCCATGCTTTGCAAAAATTGCTTTACTTTGCATTGAAAACTTCACAAATGTAAAAGTTCAAAAGAAAAAGTTGCCACGGAGAATGTTATAACTGTCAAAAACAGATACCTTTATTTTCATCATTCTGATGTACAATGAATGTGCTTCTTTCATCTCCTCATTTTTCGTGGATTGCATTCAAATGTTGATGCTTTTACCCATGCTACCAAAATTTTATATTTCTGGAAGATAAACATATATAGTTTACATTTCACAGGTCAAAAGTTGTTTGTGAAAAAGGGTCACTTTAAAATGATCGCGGGCACGTAGAAAAAGTAAACTTTTTGGAAAAATCATTCTCTGGAAGTTTTGTTTACAATAGAAAATGAGAATTGTACAATGTTTGTAACATTTTCAATGTCATAAAACTAAACTTGTGTTAATAGATCACAACTTCTCTTAAAAGAATTACAACTTTTCCGTCCATTTTTTGGGAGTAAGTGAAAATAAAGCTTTGCCAACTCTTTTTTCTAGGTCAAGTTCTAAAAAAACTTTCTACTGTTTTATGCAAGTTAGCTCTATATTTCCAAACAAACTTACAATTAGATGTAATAAAGTAGCTGAGCTTTTTGTAATTTTTAGTTTGATCAGCATTTATCTTTATTTTACGATGTTGGATTATATTATCATGACCTTAAGTTTGACCTTAGTTCTCTAACGATAAGTTATTATGCTGTACCAAAAAAAAAGTATATTAATAGACGCAAAAGTAGACGGACAGACGGCAATTTGTTCACATAATGTAAAATATTAGCAGATGGAGAAAGTTCATTGGAATACACCTTGTAACTTAATTACTAGAGTGGGATAAGAAATAAAATTGGAGAAACTGCTTTTCACTAAACTTCTTCATCTCACCTCAAAATTAAATTAGACTTTGTTGATTGGCAAAGGAAAGTAAAACTTGCCCGCGTTAAGTGGATTTTGGGAAAGTTTGTATTCTAACTTTAGCTATCTTTGTGTCCAAGATGTTTCATTAATTAGATAAATCCCAAAAGCTTTTATCTAGATGCCTAAGTATAATTTAAATTAGGAAGAAATTCAGGCCCCTTATATAAAATCGTAATTTGATCAAAATGCTAATTAGCCAAGTGCGACTTATTTAATGACAACTTATGGTTTGGATAATGGATGTTTTTTAGTATTTGTCAATTTTTGAAACTTTAAATATTTGCTGTAATTTCATTTCTGAACTTTAAAAAATATCCAAATGTTTGATTAATATTCAGAAACAAAAACATGCTTATATTGACATGGAATAAGGTCATAAAGTGTTTCATAAATCATCTTCCATGTCATCCATTGAAAAAATAACCACTTATAAACACTTTAGCTGTTGGCCTTCGGCTTTGTCTACTACTCTTGAGTGATGAAGATGAAGTTGATCCTTTTGCCTTTCCTTTTGGCCACCACCAAATTTTGGTCTAATCATTAATTTTGGCTACATTGTGCTGAAAAGTAAAAGCTTTCTCTTTTGCTCATGTATCTCCATTAAAGGAAAGTACATAAACAAAGGGATAAACAACTGCATCATCACTCAAGTCAAAGGGGAAGACAGTTTTGGAAATATTCCAAGGAATTTGCGTTAATGGAAATCAAAGTGTTTTAACTTAAATGATACCTTGTTCATATTTCTATGGAAAATTTCCCAAGAGCTGTATTTCTACGAAATATTGCAAATCCTTTTAATTGCTTTTTTGATTGCTTTTTATAATAAAATATGTAGATAAAAAAGGGAAAGTACAAACCTTTCGGAATTTATTGTAAAATACTCATTAAAACTATACAATACCGAATTGTGGTTTCTAAACACAAAGCTTTCTTTGGAATCAAATTAGTGGCTCTGTTGGAATTCAAATAGGTTTCAATTTGCCAACAACTTAACCCTGAGCTCTTACACATTCCACATTGATGTTTGAAGCCACATTCAAAGTCTTAATTGATTCGATTGACTAAACAGAACGTGTACAATTTTATTTCTACTTACAATACAAAAAAAAGAAAATTTGATATCAAAAATTTTTTAACTTCTTTAAAATTTCCCAAGGAATTTTTTGAATATACTGCAAAAGTTATAAATGTTTGACACTTGAAAAATTTATTTTTTACAGGAAAATGTAAAGATCTATATTTTCCTTAAAATCTTTTTGCATGTCCAGATTTATAGAATTTCTAACATTTCTCGTCCCACAGATTTCTAAGTACACACTATCAACTATTGAATAAAAATGTCATTCAATTTTAACAATGCGGGCTCTCCCTTTCATATTTCTGCTCTTTGAGATGAAATAATTTAAGCTTTCCTTAATAAAGCTCCCACTACATTTATGCCCGTATGAATCAAAAAGTTATAATTCCTTTCCTTTTATTGAAATTGAGTTCCATGGAAACTAATTCAATTCTTTGACATTAAAGTGTGTCAAGAATTGTACTTATAATACTCAATCTCTATTGTTAATGTTGACAATGCCTCTTCCGAGAAATTATTCTTTTGCGTTTTACTTTCACTAGACCAAATGTAAATGTTTGCACAAAAGAGTCAAATACCAAGTTCTAGAAATTTAAATAAATCTTTAACTTGAAATGTATGTTTATAATTCTTGATTTTTTTATAAATGATTGGTTGTACACAGGGAAAATAATTATGAAAAATATAAAAGTATTCTAAATATAATTCCTGAAATTTTAAGGTGATATTAAAATTTTTAAACGTGTGGAAAAAAATTAAGTCACAAATCAATTTTAAGATTTGTTAGTAAAGTTCATAGAGAGTAAAATCAAATATTTCCTAAAATTAATTTGCCTACACACAAATTTTTATACAAAGACAAATTCCCCAGATTTATATTAATCATTCCAAAATTGTTGCTGTTGTTATTTCCTTTTTCTATTTAAAACCTAATTTTGCAGCTCTGCCCATCGAACTGTTCGTGATGTACAACCAATATCCATGGATATTTGGAGAGTTTGCTTGTGACATTCGTGGAGTGTTGACTGAAATGACATCAAACGCCAGCACGCTCACAATCCTTTTCTTCACCTTGGAAAGATACATTGCCATTTGCCATGTCATGAAGTAAGTGTGTTTCCTTATAAGATTCAAATATTTGTATGCTCCATTTTAAAACAGCTAAAATATGTATTTCTTTATTTTTAGGACGAGAACTCGATCAAAATTTAGCAGGGCTACGCGTGCAATTTGTCTCATCTGGATTGTCTCCTTTGTAGCTGCCTGCCCTTGGGGAATTTACACCAAGGTGAGTCAAATATTCCTTATAGATAGAAAGAGAAATATGTCAAATTCAGGCTTTTAAAAGTCAATATCAGTAAAAATCTTGATTTATTTGAACACACACTGGGTTAAGATCATTGTCAAATATCATAGCATGGTGAAATATTTATTTATGGACAACTCCTTTCAAAGTCGAGAACTTTAACATTTATTAGATTTTCTATTTTTGTCTTTTGATAAATCAATTTATTTATACGGATTTAAAAAAAATCATTTGACTGGAAATTGTGAAAATCTCAGAAAAATGGGTCTGATTGGAATTTAAAAATAAAAGATTGAACAAGCTAATTTTTCCTCAGTTCAATATTTAAGACAGGTACAAATTGTTATTAGATTCAACTATTTTTCTAGCATGTGCCATTTTTTTTGGGAGTGAAAAACTTATATGCAATACAGATGGTAAAAATTGATACACTGCATTAGCTCTAATGACAGCCCGTGGCAAAATATAAATGGGTCTTTAGACAATCTCCCTTTTTGCTAAAAGCCCGCATGGCTTCATCTCAATTACTGACATTATGCTGGAAAAGTAAGAAAGAGTTACTACAATGGAAGCTGCAAAACACCATTATGCGATACACAAAAAGTTTGTAATAAAATAAGTCTTCTACATTAACATGGATTTTTAATGGATACATAATTAATTTATGAAACTGGAAATTACAAAATGCAAAATAGTTGGTAAAAATTTATTTAAAAAAGCTGCCATAGTGTTATTAGGCCCATGAAAATGGTCTTATAGAATCGTCAATGTCGGTCTGTCGGTCTGTCAGTCTGTCGGTCTGTCGGTCTGTAGGTCTGTCCAAGTGATAACTCGAGTAAACCTTAACCGATTTGGATAAAATTTTGCAGGGTTGTAGTATGGATCAAAAGTAAGGACGAGTTCTTAAATGAGCCAATTCCGCCCAACCGTTTAGGAATGGTTGGGGGTGGGGGTATGGATATAGGGGTAAAAACCAAAAATGCCAAAATTTGACCGGATTTGATTTGAAAAAGTTTACAACGATGATATAAGTCGATATATGATTATTCAATTTAAATAAATTCAAATGGGTTCGAGAAAACGGCAAAAAATGTTGTTTGGAAACCAAAAATATTTTTTTTTTTTTTTTACATTTTTTTATTAACATAAAACACTCCTTAAGATTATATTACGCATCAAAACCCTTTATCGAAGTGTCTAGAATAGGTTTGATGAAATTAAATCTTGGAAAAAATGAATATTGGGGCAAAAAAAAAGTGTTTCTATCTAAATATATTTGTGGTTAATTTGGGTTAGGTTGGGTTATAAAGTTAGAGATTGAGAATGAAACAAATTTCTGACTCGGGCAATTTACACACCTCTGGAGTGTATTTTTTTTATATAATGCCATTTTCATGGGCCCCATAAATTTACTTGAAGTAAGATTTTTAAATTATAATTTATTCAATGGGAATATGATGTTTAAAAAACATACCTTCTCCAATGCCTGAAACAATATTGGATATTCATTTATTTTATTATAGGTAATATGAAATATGCAAATAAAATATGCTAAAAGTACCTCCTGAACTACCAGTGACCCAAACTACTTTTGATTGGAAAGCGTCCTCTGAAATAAAATATTTAGCAACAGGATGTATGACAATGTACACTTTTTGAGTTTTTTTTATATACAAAAAGTACCATCAATTATGCAATAATTTAATTGTACCTGGCTGTTTTCCAAAATAGGTTTGCAGAAATGTCAGAATATCCGAATCAGATAAGCAGATAATTGCCAAACAAATTGAGAAAAATACAATTATCAATACACTCAAAAGACTGCACAAATCCATCTTTAAAAATTAAATTATTTGTTTTTACTAAATATAAAATTTTATAAATATTTAGCCATCCAGTACAAGTACAAAGCACTCAAGTTTGTGCAGGATAATATTATTTGAATGTTGATATGATAGCAATTGTTACTTCTACATTACTCAATTAATTTGGGGGTCAAAGATAACTTCAGATAACCAAAAAGTAAGCTCTTGCTTCTCTTGCCTATACAAAACAGTTTTTGGTGTAACCAAAGCTGTGTTGCACAGTCAAAGCAGCTGAGCACTTTACACCTAGATACAAAAGAAATGTGAGAATTTGAGAAACATGTTGCTCAAAGACGCTGCTGCATAACTTGCATAATGTTGATACCAAAGAAAGCCTATATTTATCAAATATCACACTTGTTTAAAGTGCAATATAAACATTTTCATATTAATAATCTGAACCAATTTCTCCATTGTGTTAATATTTGATTTCTCCTAATATTGAACCTACTCTTTGAGTTGAGTCTTTACTCTATAGCTTCATGCGAATTGTGTTGTCAGTTTTTTGAGATTTCTATGAATAATTAACATTTTCGATTTTAACTATATCACATCATAGCAATTATTTGACGGAAGGGAAACCTAATTATATAAATTAAGATGGAGATGAGGTATAATTTTAAAATGAAGGAATTGATTTCGATTTCTATACTGGTATCATTATTCAAAAACGAAATAAGGTCGAATTGTCTCGTCCTGCTAGTCATCAGATATTGACAAGATAATGATGTTTATTGATGATATGCCACAACTCATACAAATGACATATCATCATAGCCCACGCTTTATTTTAAACGTTTGTTTTAACCAGATTTTAAATCTGAACTAAATTTTATAGCCAAAGAGCAAATTAGACAAAATTTCTTTGCTCTAAAGGTACACCACATATACATACATATATACCTAGCACATAGGAATAATATAAAGTTGAATTGTCATTGGGGAAATTTTTACCCTTTGCAGTTTTCCATCACTTGTCATAAATGAAGTGAATAACTGCTCACGCCCTTAAATACTCAATATAAATATTAATTTTCATTCAGCTTTACTAATTTCTTGTATTTATATATGTATGTAATCTTAAGTCCACAGTTTTCGAAATGTCGTTTGAAAGACTGAAAAGTTTTGACGGAAGAGATTTCTTATGTAGTCATAATGTAATCAACAAACCAATCTGTCTTATTGTTACCTGATATCGGCATTAATGGGGAGAGCTCATCGTTTTGAAAGAATCGCTTTGTTTATAGCATCATTGAGCTGCATCTTCCTCCATTTGAGCATTAAATGGTTGTAATTGTGAAAGAAACGGCAGTAGGTAATCTTATTTGTAAATCTCCATTGTGTTGGACTAAGTTTATCAATAAATGAAGATAGTGTGCCAGGAATTAACTCGAGAGTGACACCTTCTAATGAAAGATGAGACGCTCTGGTGCATTCCTCCATATAATGCCCATTCATCCTCTAAAATAGAATTAGCCCGATACCATTGAGATGGACGGATTTATTAAAAGTTTCATCTTTACATACATTTTTTTAATCCATACAGATATATATGAATGTGACAACACACAATAACCGATGAGGTTCTCATTTGTCTTCATCAAAAAGATACTCTCTCATCAAGATTGATTGGTTTTGCATATTAGTTAATTAATGGCGAGTATTAATTACTTTTGCAAACATTATCCGAAATAACTCGAGGTGAAATTATTCTCATTAGCTTACTTGTGAATTTGGTTTCAGCTTCCATTCAATATTGCATCAAGATGCATCTAAAAACATTTCACAGAAAAGATGCAACTTAATTTTAAATAGATAGACGCTATTTACTTTTAGACATAGCTGAGAGTGACATAATAACTTATTTCACAAAAAACAAATTCTATATTCACGACACAAACTTTTGACTTCAATTTCCAAAGTCAACCTCAACTATTGCCACACCAATCACATTATAATACTACTATTTTCAAAATGAGTAGGCCAATGTCTCTAATTAACTGGGTAATAATTAGCTTCTTACTTTTTCATAAATCAATACAATTTCAGTCTATCCAGCTTTTTTATCATTGTGAATAAATTGAGAAAACTCTGTAATTAAGAAAAGTGATTAAATTTATGTGTGGCAATTCACACATCGTGCCACTATTATCAGCCGTTCTACAACAAGGATTTAAAATGGAATTAAATCGGATATTATGGGGAGAAAGATCACTAGAGGATTATTGGAGATTGTCGTTTATGGTACGTTATTCGTGTATTGAAGTTGATACTTATTTATGTATATGCATGTTCTTTACAATTGTATTTTAAAATCAGAATGATTGATTGACTGAAATCAATTATTTTTTTGTTTAATAATAAAAGAAGCTATGTGCCATGTCTGAATTCTAATTGAGACTCTTTGATCTTTGTCACCGATTTTTGCAAACTGCACCTTTGAATATATGAAATACACCTTTCTTCTATTGTTGGGTGGTATACTTATACGCAAGTTTTTTCGTGATTCATTGTGTTATTTTTATCATACGCATAATACAATAACTTGAATAAAATACCATTGAGTAAATATATTAAACAATAATTAAGTGCTAGAGGTGTTTAAGCTAAATATGCTATGAAAATGTTTGTTAAAATAATATTTTATCAAACAAGTTAAATGACACGCTCAAAGATTATGGAAATTGCGTAAAATCTTGTCGTTGCTCTCTAGCGTAATCGTAAAGTTATTTTAATGGGCCTTATAACTTTTTGAGACACAGTTATTTTATGACGATTATTAGCATTTGGGCTAGGACGGTCTTTGTGACAGGAGAGTGTCTATAGCTGTATGTGTTGTCTCTGATACCATTGAAGATGATTCTTCGTGTACTGCATTGCATTGTTAATTCGGATCTTTTCTCTTTGTTGGCCTACAATTTGACTTGTTCATATTTCACCTTCCCTTATTATTATGATGAGCCGTATAAATAGTTTGAAGATGAGAATTCCACTCTTCATTTCATCAATTTAACTCATACAGTACCAGTGCCACACGTCCTTCCTAGTCCCGTAAAGAATATATTTTAATGACTCTTCCCTAATAATTTTTAGAATGAAAGGGAAATTGCTCCTAAAGTGTAGATACGCAAATTAGAGAAAAAATCTCTTTTTAGTTTTCTTTTCAAAATTTTTCCGTTCTCTTTTAATTTTAACACGCCAACTTAATACTCAATAATTTCATTTATCATGAAGTTTTTAATTGTGATAATACTAATGGTTAATGTGATTTCTAATTTTTGCGTCCTTGCCGGAAGATACACTCAACATCATCGGGATTTTAGAGACCGATTTGGTCCAATTGTTTCAGCAGCATCTCAACATGTAAGCCAGGTAATGATGCTTATAAAATTATATATTTTTAACATTAAGGTCGTTAATTTCCAAGTATGTATAGCTTTTAAGAGACATTCGAGAATCAGTCTTTCATTCTACTCATTTACTGATTAATTTGTCACTGTCAACTACTTACCATTCCTCACTCAATTAAACTTAACATAGGATCGTGACTAATAATTTACTTGGAATATTTGCAATTGCTTTTGAAAATGTCCTTTATCCAGAAGTATGTTTCAAAGTCACGAATTACGCAAAATACTCTTAATGATCTGCGTAATTTAAAGGCCACGAAGAAATTAAATTATATAAAGTTTGGTCATTTAATGAGGATGTATTTTGTAATTTATTTTAAAACATAGGTTGTTGGATATCGTTATCCTGTGCCAGAAACGTCTTCAACAAACCTAAATCCTCAAATACAAGCCGTCCCTAAACCGATAGAGGTTATTACCAAAGAATTAACAACAACAAAAAACACACCCACAACAACAATTACACCTTCAACTGCAAAACCAAAGGCGAAAATTCAACAGGTGCCAGCAACGTTGATTGTTAGCAAACCAGGGGCTCCAGTTATTGCTCAGGTGAGATATTTTAGGAATGATTAGGCTAAAAAACTTTGATTAAAACTTTTGCAATTAATTGCTTAATGCAGAAACCATGTATGTTCAAAACTATTTACACATGACAGAGAAACCTGACGTTTCAATTTATATATTAGCTCTTGTGTATGTGATGCAAGTATTAGCTTTCTCTTAAAAGCTATACCAAAATGCTGACAAATTATATAATTTTGAAAGGATTACTAAAATTGCGTATCATACAAATATCCTCAAGTGGAGCTATGTTGTCTCAGTTTGAGACTGTCAAATACCTGGATATCTGATAATAGATATTTCATGAATATAATATACCAGACAGGATTTGCTTCTCTACTCTACTCTGGGCCTTCAAATGAAATATGTCTGAATTACCCCAATGAGAGAGACTTTGACAATGTCAAATTGACATGCTTAAAACATTGTGACTTATTACTTGTCAATTTACAACATATCGCCATTTTTCCATTTTTAGGTACTTGAGACAAATATACATACATACTTATATCGATTTATGATGGTGCAGAGTCGAGACAACGAGACGTCTGAAGAACCCACTTTATTATAATTTTAAAAGTAATTGAATTTTCTCTCTAAAAGAGTTGGAGATCCTACTTAATTTATTTTATCCATTTCTACTACTACCTTTTTATTAAGTTTAACTGGAAATTAGATTAGTTCACTTTATTCAATGTCAGGAAAATTTTTGCTATTGAGCTAAAAGGATTTTTCAAAGTGATTCTTACTAGTCGCAAGGATTATTTTTTCTGACAATAGTTTACAACGCAGTTCCTCAGAACAGAAAAAAGTGAATATTAGTTATGCAAAACATTTCCAATTTTTGTTTTAGAGATCTGACAAAAGGAAAAAAATAACTCGAGGCTATAATACTGCTAAAACATGCTGGTTCCAAAAGCACAAAATATGTTAGGATAATCTTACAATTTCACAGTAATATTAATTTAAGAACCACAGTAAATATGTACAACTTAAAATCAATAATTTGACATCGTTTCTATTTATAAAGCTCTAATATTAGACAAAATAGAAAAGATAGGGAAAGTTTTCGGTAAACTGCATTAAAATGGTCACATTTCCATATATGATATTAAAAAGTTTAGATGCAATTTAACCGTGGATGACTTTTAAGCAGCGTAAAATTAATTTAGTCATTTATGGTTCACATATTTATTTACGTCCCAGAAAGATTTTTTTCAACACTTTGGCTTAAGACCACTTTTTCTAAATATTTATTTGAAACATCAACACTAAAACTAATGCATTCTCATTTATTTATTTGAAAATAATGGCGTTATGTTTTAGAAAATTATTGTTCAAATAAGCGATTATTACCAGTAATACATATATTTCCCAAGAAGGCTGTAAACATGTGAATAAATTCCAACTATCTACATCTTTTTCTTCATTTATATTGTATATAAAGTAGAGTTGAGAGGTCTGCAATTTATTATTAACATTTGAAAAGACAGATCTACTACACATTTTTAGTAAACTATTTGGAAAAAATAAACGTGTGTTTAAACAGGCTTCGTCTTCCTCTGGTATAACATCAGCGACAACAAATCAAGAAAAAGTCCTGGAAGAGCCAAATTCGGCACCAATAAGAGAAGAAAACGCAGGCAGACAGCTCCATGTTCACCACAGTCCACAAATCCAAACAATTGACGTGGCTTGTGGCAAAGAAAAAATGACAGTTCGTGTAACTTTCGATCAAGAGTTCTCTGGTATAATTTATGCAAAGGTATTCCTCATGCTATTCATTAATTAAAGAAAGTAAACAATGAACAAAAAATTGTGCTGTGAAGTGAGCGACACTCATCAACTAGGAAAAAAGAGATTAGCGTCCACAACTGAAAGACTAATGAATAAATGCTGTGCATTTTTTGCACTCAACTTTTATGTCTATTATGAATTAGCAGAAAAACACTCAACATTATAGAAAAATCTTTCAAACAAACTCTATAAAGTCTCACATTTCCTTCATTTAAATTGCTACTCTTTTGAGTATTTTATAATAGTTAATGAACATCCTGTTTTAAAATTACTACTTGACTGTACTTTAATCTTTTTTCTTTCATCTTGTTACTGTTCTAGTTTAATTGATCTTGACAAAATGTGTTTCATGATTGATGAAGTTAGGTGACACTTTCATTATATGAGGAATCGGATGTCAACTTTAATTGTATTACTTTGGAATTATCTTTCAGGGTCATTATAGTGATCCCAACTGCAGATTCACTGCCCCAAATCAAGGTCTCAAAGTTTATCAGTTTGAGATGTCTGTGGGAAATTGTGGAGTGGATTTTATCGATGCTGGATTAAAAGAAGGAGGGCAAGCTTATGTTGAAGGAATGTTGGTTATAATTTTGGAGCCCGGAGGTAAGCTTATTTTTAAGGGGAAAGAATAGAGAATAAAACTTGAAGTGCGACATTTTCCATTTGCAACTTTTAGTTCAGGAGGCTTGGGACAGCTCAAGACGAATTAGGTGTTTATGGGAAGGAAATATAGATCAAACGGTCACCTTTCCATTGAGTATTAACATGCTAGATTCTCAAACACTGACGTTTAGTGGAGATACTGCTCAAACTTCTCTAGAAATTCAGGTTTGCAACTAAATATTGATTTATATACTTTAAAGTTAAGGGTTGAGTTTAACTTGCGGACAATTGCAGACCTCAACATATTTGCATTTAAAAAAAATGCTTGCCCTCACTATTTCTTAATGCTAATTAAATTAATAATCAATGCAATGCTAGAGAGCTTGAAAACTTTCCATTAACAACATTTACGCTTGGGAAATTCTATGGAACATTGCACTACTCCACTGTTCTCAGTATTCTCAAAATACCCTGGTCCTGAATGTCACTGGACATGTACTATGTAGATCCTAGATATCACTCTAAACTTACGAGTTTACGATCACATTCTTGTGCCTTTCCAAATCTGCCAATCACCTTGAACTTTATTTTGGACAGAAATGGAATTTAAATATTTGTGTAAAAGGGACTCCACTTTGATTGTCACCTGACCCTGCTTTCACAGAATTGCTTTCTCTTTGCTTTTATACAATGTTACATTCAATTAAATGCGACATGCACTGACATGTATGAATACACATGAAATGGTTTGAATTGTCTGTCAAAGATTTGTTCATACTTACACCTAGTGATAACAATGAAATGACATGAATGAGTTGGATGACCCCCACGAAGCAAAATCAGGATTAATTGTTGGATATCAAAAGTATCGGATTTCTTTTGTGGTGGGCGAAGCTAATGAGGATTAATATCAGTGGCTATTGAGGAGAGTGTCAGAATGTTTTACAAATACAAATGTATATTGTTTCCTCATTAATTCCTCATGAGCAACAAACTTTATAAAGGTGCACTTATAAACATTGCAGAAATGCATATTTGCAAATCTGTGGTTAGTAAGTAACTCTAAACTGTAAGAAGTGTTTCAAATTATATGCAGTACAAAAGTGAAATCAAAAATAGCTTAAAAGGAAGCAACGACCAAACATCGATCAATATGCGAGTTAGTAACGCATTCTTTCACTTCAATGTAGGCTAAAAATTCAATGTGGCAGTATCACCACAATCAAAATGCTCAGGTCAATGAGGGGTTAATAACAATATGTGGCTACCGTAAAAAATTGCAATATTAAAATATGCAACTATTTTGACTGATGGTATGTTGAGAAATATAAATCCGAAAAACGGAAAAACTTAGCTGAGGAATGAGTGCAATTAAAAGTCTAAAATAAATTTTAACTCAT
>JAQIXN010001834.1:0-15088 GCA_034698145.1 Proisotoma minuta
AACTGCATTGCTAAACTATTGCATAGGGAAAACTTTTTCATTTCTAAACCGATTTTGATGGTGTAAAGAGCAAAGTTATGACAAATAATGAGATGGACAATAATTTTAATCTCCGAAAGCTGTACATGGATTAGAACTCAAGTTACACTCGAAAAAGTGCTTTCGATTTCAGTTTTTGGGCTCTAGAAGCCGAAATATTAAGATTTCATTTACGACACTCTACAAAATTATTCAACACTGTCATAATTAACTCTGTGCAAAATTTCAGATCTCTAGGTTAAAAATTGACGCGAGCATCTTATGGGGAAAGTTTTCAGAGGCCTAACGAATGCATACTTAGGTGATTTTTTTTGCATGGTTACTAGCATACCTCACCTAAGAAAAACACCGGCTCCTTGTTTCTGCCCTGATTAATGGTATTATCGTTCCTTAATGTCGTTCTGCATCCGTTTTAGCTTCAATGTTTATCCTGTTTATTTATGATGGATGCGAATCATCAACTTGAATAATTCTTTGTAGCAGCTAGCACGTAATAATTATGAAAATCAGCCATGCATCAAGTGAGAATAATAAGCCCACATTGCATCCAGTTATAAGAAAGTAGCCTAAATGAGTCTAATGAATAGTTATCATTGGTTCCCTGCTGGGATCAGGAAGTTTGAGTAGTTTGGATAAATAGGGAATTGTGAGGAAGAAGCCATTAATTACTGATAATTACCAAATTATGGCAAACCACCAACTGAGTGGGCCATCCTCGCAACTGGACTAAAATACCACAATAAGACCCATATAAATATAAAGCCTCATCGATTTGGACAATAATTCGAACTTATAAGTTATAAGGATGTTATGATGTGGTTGGTGTTTGTGGAGAATAAATGAAATGCTAATTATGGAAGTGACGTAATTCCAGCTTGGAATAATCTAAAATGTCTATCTCTGCGAAACTTGCATCACAACAACAAAACTATCATAAACCTCGCCATTATTTTTTTCTACCGGCTTTGGAATGCAATCCTCTTAAAATCTCTAACTACTGAACAACTAATAAGCTTAATCTCCAACCAAGAAAACAGATGCCAAACAAAATATTTGAATTTGAAAACAACTCTTTATGGTATTTTAATGACTTGCATGTAAGAGTAAACTCTGCAATATAATCGTGATTTTAAGGAAGGTGCAAATTTTTCATATAAAAAATTATACAATCTTATGTAATACCCGGCAAGAAATCCATTACTTCCCTCATCATAACCTATAATCCTAATAATCTATAAAATAATGAAGAGATGCAATAAAATTTTAAATTAGACTGTATCGGCATATTGATTGATGCCATATCATGAGAATTAAGAGGTGGTGGTGAGTCAAAATTGAATTGATGGCCTCGTGACTTTTGAATGTGTAGATGGAATATATTAATAATTTATAATTTATACGAGAGGAATAATCTCGAGAGAAATTGCCTCTTGGACTAGGACATAAAAGAAACATAAAATTACTTTGTCAAATCTCCGAGATGAAAATATGTATTTAGAGAATAATGAGTAATCTGTTGTTTGTAAAGGGTGAGATGATCTTTTCACTTGCCTAAATTATCATATTCATCTTATTTTACATGTGTATGCATCTGGTACGAGTCAATGTCAACTAAAGATTAGGAGCTTTATGTACAAAAAGGATCTCTGTCATTGCATCTGCAACTGACAATTTAGGAGATTAAAATGCAATGTTTTGGAATTATTCAACTGATATCGTGTACATTGTATGAAACCTTTCTCTCAAAGCTTCAAAACTTTGTTTCATTCAACAAGTTTCCCAATGGAAGGAAATAAAAATGTCTCCAGCAATGATATCTCTGCATTATACATGAAGTCTTCATGATGAAGGTATTTTATTTAAGTGGGGCAGTCGAAGAGATTTATTTTGGTTTTATACAATCTTTTGATAAAATGCAGCTGCCTACCCTAAAACACCCTTTTGCCCTTTTAATTTTTTCCGAATTGGATTCGCTTTGCTTTGGTTTTTATTATTATTACGAATGTGGCCTATTATCGTTTTGATCTAAGCTTAAAGTCGCCTATTTTTTACGACAAACGTTTAAAGATTTTTAAAATGCACTGGTTACATAAACCACTTAAAGAAAACCGGCATTAAACAAATAAAAACCGGCCGGTAGCAAAAAAACTGTGGTCAAATCCTTTTAAAGATTTTATGACGAAAGATGATTGATTTTGGGTGTTTCAAATATCAACAAGAGAAAAATTGACTCAATCAACTCCCAATTTTATTGAATTTTACTGCAATGCATCAATTTCATGATTACACAGGGTTGGGCAAAGTTTTGATCTCAACAAAATTTAACTATATGTATTCTCAAATTCTTCTATATTTGTACTGAACTTTACCTTATTCAGAGATCGAGGCAATGAATTGGAATCCAAAGCTGAAAAATGTTCCTTGGGGGCATCACTAATGATGTTTCCATTTTCCACAACGTGTTCCATCATTCCCGAAAAATTTGCTCAAGCTGAAAATTGGTAACAAGATTGATTTCCAATCTCCACGATTGAAATAAATACTTGAGGGTATCGGAGGATAATTGGATTGACGTATCGAGCGAGTGTTATAAAAATGTAGCAAGTATTTAATTATAGTATACACCTGATGAAAAATGTAAAACAATCAAACTTAACACGAAATGTATTTAGTTCACAAATAAAATTACAACAAACACGCGAGAGATGAAATCGAGATAAAATCAAAACTAAAACTCTTTTTCATTTTTATTACTAACAGGATAAAATCTTTACCGCATTCAAAAAATTTTTTTTAGAAAACTTTTTGATTGTTAAATTATTCTGCCTACTTTGCTTTCATAATGACAAAAACCGTTTTGTTTTATTTTATTTTGCGTATAAGATAACAAGTTCATTAAGTTTGCGTGGTCAGACTTTAAAGTTCTAACTGTGCTCTGCTCAAATTATGTGAAATTAGTAAGAAAAGTATTCTCAGACTGTTCAGGGAATTGCTGGCTTATTGTTACGTAACTATTTTTGAGCAAAGACCATTAATATTCCTCTCAACTAACTCTTCCTCCTTAATTATATGCTAAACTGTCTCTTGAAAAGTTATTATCATAAATGCAATTTGAACCAGATATTTAGTATGTAGCCAAAACCATTCATTTGTCAAATTCCAATCCAAAAATCCAAACCGATAAAACTCAACACAAAATTAAAACTCACCAACACAAGTTAAAACAAAACAAATTAAAAATTAACACAAACACAAAACAAATTTCAAACGAAACAAAAATTCATTTAAAAAGAAATCATCATTTGTGACCGGTCAAAAAATCTTTGGTCAGATCTATATGGATAAAATGTGTAGATGACAAATCATTAAAAATAAATGTCTGTTAATCTGTGTGGGTTTTAAGTGTGACTTTATACAAATAAATTAAAAGCCAACATGTTTTAGTTGTTTTAATTTTTGAGGCAGGGTTCTGACATAATACTATGAGGATTTTCAGACCAGAATCAAGACTTATCAAGCCGGCTTAATATTTGGCAATAATGGGATCTCTCTCCCTCAGAGCCACGGAATAGAAACTGATCATAGAAGTTGAGCCGTGAATTAAATTCTGACTCAGAGATCTCCCTTTACATTTACAACTAACAGAATGTCATGTCATAATTCTTTATGCAAGCAGTACCAAAAGTGTAGACATTCAGTAGAGCAGAATTTCACAGCATAATTCTCCTATTCTCTTGTGGCATTGGCTTTGCTCCTATTCCTTTTAAAGCTTTAAATTCATTGTGATTCATTAGACTTGGAGCCAAAGCAAAGGATGGGTTGTGTTTTGTATATGGCCAAGTTGTTTCCTAAAAAAGTTTAAAGGACTAATGCTACAGTCCAGTTGAGTATGTTTCTCCCAAGGAAGGAAAGCATTAGAGGAATTGCATAATATTTTAACACCGTCAACAGAGCACACGCAAAGATGCTATAGATGAGATAGCTACCTTGTGTTTATTAGGGGTCCGTAAAAAGTGGATAGGGACGCGGTTACATGTTTTACGACAGAGAAAATTCTGCATTGCATTGTTTGAGACCAAGCCTTTGAAGACTAGATAATATTATGTGGCTCCAACTTGCATGCAGCTCGAGCAAAGTTTAAATTTACATCCTTCCATTAACAGATTGGCATCTCCAATTGCTTGACAAATATATAAATACATACAGCATGCAGATATAAACTAATGGCCAAGGGAGAAAACACTCCCATAAAAGAAGATTTCGATTTATTTGTCAGAAATTCTGTAAATGGTATTATTTATGATGGTATTGATCATTATCATTCATGACATCGAAGCCATAGGCAAGTATCTGATATTGTCCAAAGATTAGCTAATTCGAAATTTCAAACACGGTCAAATAAATGCCAACTTTTTGCCTTGGGGCACTGAAAAATATAAAGGGACAAAATCAGGAGAAAATGAGATTTTGCCAATTTTGCGCAAACATAATGAAAAGTAGGAAGTAGTTTCTTATGACACAAATAATGTGTATTTAAATGACTAGAATAAAACGATAACATATTATTACAAACAGTAAGCTATTTTAAAGTTCTAAGAGGATGGCACTGATGGTGGGGCACTTGAGGGTGGTGCTGTAGTCGAAGGCGATTGATAAATTGGCATTTTGAGTCTTTTTCTAATGTCTGGATGTAGTAAGACGATATTTTGAAATAATGCCACACTACTTGATGTTGCCCAATATAATGTTACGGCCTGAAATTACAGAATCAAGAATTAGAATCTACAAAATTTTAATTAAACTCTCTTATGGTGTGTGTACCGATGGAACATAACATGCAAACGCCGAAATCATCACAATTCCTCCACTAAATATCCAAGGCATAGATTTTTGTAGCTTTGATTGTGGCACAGCAAGCACGGGACGATTTCTCGAGTGAAGACCAATGTTTAAGAGATTTGCAGAAAGGAAGATTAATGGGAGAACGTAAGGGTCACACGCAGTCAAGCTCTGAACCCACGGTAGTCCTTCTTTATACATTTCGAACCAAACTACAGCTTGTTCTAAAAATTTAAAATTAAATGACTGTTAGATAATTTGTACAATTTCACAATAATTATATTATGCTATATACCTTCAGTTCTTGGTAATGGAAGACCAAAAACAATATTTCTAATAGCACTGGAGAAACAAATCCAAATTGGTATTTGAATTAACCCTAAGCAAATAGATTTCATAGGATGACAATTATGCTCTTCCATCAACCTTCTCCAATGTTTTTTGAACTGCAAAAAATAAAATGACAAACATCCTCAATTTTTATATTCGTTATTATACCGATTTCTTAAATTGTAGTTTAGCAGTTTTTTCATCCCAACCAAATTTCTTTATTGCCCATCCAGTTTCTTTTCTCAGTTGCTCGGCCATTGCCTGCACTTCTGGTTTTAAATCTTCCATCCTTTTAATTGCCCTTTGTTGAGCAATTGCAATTGGCAATCCTGTTAAAATTCGAGCGATGACCGTCGTACATATAATAACTTGCACCCATCCAAGGCCTATAAATAAACAAATGCCTTTTTTAGACAACTTTCTCAAAAAAGTTTCTCTGAAATAAAAAAAAATATACCATCCAATTCCTTCAGAGCGCATAGCAAATCCGCAGTGTACAAAACAGGTCCAGTATTGGAAAAAATGGTCCCTGTTGTAGCTGTTGCATGGGCTTCCATAAATTCCAAGACATTAAATGCAGAGTTTGTTGAAAGTAAGCTGACTCCAGTGCTGATTTGTCTTTGCTGATGAACATGAAATGGAATTCTATGCAATTTGATGGAAAATCCTTTCGGTTTGGAGAATCGCAGGAAGGTCGTGGATGCGTTCCTTGCCAAAGCCATTCTTTTCTGGTTTTCTGGTAGCTATCCTAAAACAAAGGAAATATAAACATCTTGGCATATTTGGAAGCTGTCAAAGACATTTACGGTAAATGATTTACCCTTTAAAATTCCATTTTGTTCTTCTTTGATCTTCTCCCTATAAAATCATGGATATTTAAATTAATAGTCGTCCATCTCGCGTTTCAACCAATTGTCATTTCGTTTTCGTTCATTCACTTCAAGTTGTGGGTTCGGCACGTGCAAAGCCCTTCCCACTTCTATAATTTGTGACCGTGGCAAATTGGCCTAAAATACTGTATGCCGATACTAACGATAATAAGGCACCTCAGGAGTCATGGGTAAGTTCTCATCTTTTTACGCCACTTTTGACGACATCAAATTGACATACATTTTAGCAGTCATTAACAAGGTCAACTAAGCCAACTTTGAGCTTACCAATTGTTGAAGGGGCTGAGGCCTTGGTTGTAAACTGGACCTGTGGCAGGTCAATCCTCATCCGCAGTCACTTATCATCTCTTTCCCAGCCCTTCCCGCCCCAAAAGCACGTGAGCCTTGTTTTCATTGAAATCTCTTCTTACTTTTATAGACAGCTCTCAGCTAACAATTAAAACAAAGTCTTTAAATAAATTGTAGTCCAGTTAATTAAATATCAAATCACAAGTATTTCCTCGAAATTCATCCTTTCATAGCTTTACCTTACCAATTAAATTAATAACTGTACTTGATATTTACTTGTAAAGGCGTAATCGTAGTTCGTATATTTACTTGAAAAGCTATTAAAAATAGTTAGATAAGTTCTATAAGGTCTATAAAAATTTAAATTTCTACATCCCCAGCTTTGTGTTGGTACGATTCCATTTAATATGGTCGAATTTGTCTGATTGGTGAGTTTTATAAAACGTTCTAATTTCATTCATCAAATCCATAATTAAATTGTATTTTAATCGAATGGAGTACTTAGTAGCCGTGAAATATAATCATTCATTAGTTAAAATTCATTTCATCGCATTATAATTAATTTAAATTAGCTCCAAAGGTTTCAAATCTTGCATATCCTGATTTTTGTCCGTCTGTAGTCAAATTAGTAGTTAATTTGCTTATCTGGCTGTAAAGCTGAAAGCCTTGACAATTTTTCTTCAAAGTTTAGTTCTCTTCGAGGCTTCAAGCTCTCAAAAAGTTGTAATTTTCTCCTCTCACGTTTTATTGACTGACGTTGATTAGATTTAGTTTTGTACTTTATCGGAGACTCACCCGTTTGATCTGTAAGTTAATAATGGTAAATAATTTAGGAAAAAGGCTTTAAATAGAATGATAAGTAGGATATAACAATGCTATTATCGTTTTTTTAAAATTGTTTTTTATAAAGGCTATTGAAAGGCGGACTTGTGGAAAATTGGAGGAAACAAAAATAATTTTTCTTAGGAAAATAGCCCAATGAAGTCATGAGGTTGGTTTCAGTTTAATTGAAAAGATACTAATTTTGGCAAAGCTTCTGAATAATACTATTTTTATAACTGAGCTTTAATTTCTTAATGCATTTTGTGTGGAGTGATTTTTTCTTGGTCCCTTTGAATTCTTGAATAAGGTATTCCCAAAATAGTTTTTAGCGTCAGCAACTTTATTGATTAATTGGGATTTTGTTTGTTGTTTGACTGGTGCTATCTTTAATCTGTATTTTTCGAAATGTGAAATGCGTGGAAGTTTGTGAAGGTGCACGCAATAAATAAATTTCGAAAAAAAGTTGCACTTGAAGCTTTGTGTGAACAAAACACTAGGTTTATTTGTGGGTTAGGCTATATGAAACTAATAAAAGTAATTTCTTTCAGTGCACGAAACGCGGTGATTGCTGATCAAGGGGACGAAAATCCTAATCAAAGACGAAACAGAGAGCAGCTAATTAACAATCTTAATCATTTGGTGGGAAGAGCTCGAAGGGCCGGTTTAATTATTCCTGGACAGGAGAGAGACAATAATATTCGAGGAATAGTGGAAGTCGACATGGCTGGTCGTGAAGAGCATCGCGTACATCGAGGAACAGATAACACAGCTGCTCGGAATAATACACCATACAATAATGCAGGATCCAAACGGAAATGTCTGTCTTATGGGCCCGAGAGTGTCGAATCTTGGGCGGCCACAGAGGTGAACAAAAGACTTTAATTTATTCACACTTACACAAATTCATTTAATCATTTACATCCTGTTTCTTTTGTAGATGGAACAAGAGACATTTGCATTTTTATGGACTTTAAAAGGATATTCTGCATTTAGTGGAACAGAAGAAGTCAAATCCCCAGTTTTTCGAGGAGGAATTAAAAGTCAGCATCAATGGTAAGCTTTTAAAAAAATATACAATTTGGTAGCATAGCATTGACTTAATCATTAACTTGTGATTCTTTGTAGGCAATTAAAGATGAGTCCAAAGAAAAAGTCGGAAGAATTGGATTACTTTGCAGTTCATTTAATCTTGACTGGTTTTGGAGACGGTGACAATTCAAGTACTCGAAAACTTAAAGTGCGCTTCCAAATCAGTTTGTTGGATTCAGACGGACGTCCAGGAAAACAAGCAGGTGGAGGTCTATTTAATATTACTATTATATTAAAAATTATTTACTTATTGTATAAACTCTTATTTAATTTTTGTGTTTTATTTCACCAAATAATTAGGAAGCGCTACGATGAATGTTTGCGAGTTTAAGAAATGCAGTGTTTGGGGATACGACAAGTTTATTCTAACAACTGACCTCACAGCCCCTGGAAGGCGTTTAGTTGAAGAAGACACATTAAAAATCCATTGTCGGGTCTGGATTGAAGGCGATGTGAAACACAAGACTGGAAACGGAGGGGCCTTTTCCTCTAGTTTATTGGATGAGGACCGAGCTATTCGACAAAAGGATAGGCTTTCCAAGGATCTTGCTGTTTTGCTTCGAACTACAGAATTTGCTGATGTTGCACTTACAACTCCAGAAAAAACATTTATGGCACACAAGGCTATTCTTGCGGGTACGTTTAGCGAATTAAATTTTATTTGTTTGACTTTTTTTTATTTTCACTTTCTGTTTTTTTACAGCAAGAAGCAAAGTTTTTGCTGCAATGTTCAGCAATAAAATGATTGAATCATCAATGAATACATGTGAAATATCGGATTTTGATGAAGACGTAGTGGATGGAATGTTGGAATTTATGTATACTGGACAAGTTGAGGGACTTGTGGACAAAGCTCCCGACCTTTTGCAAATTGCCGAAAAATATGATCTTCCAGGATTAAAAGAGGAATGTGAGCACGCCATGGCAGACAATTTATCTGTCGAATCTGCAGCAGAAGTTCTTTTGATGGCGCATTTGTACAATGCTTCAGTATTGAAACCTAAAGTGATTGATTTCATCAATAGGTAAATAATTTATTAAATTGTGTTAAAATACAAAACTAAGAAAAATAATTCAATTTAATAGAAACAAAGAAGATGTAAAAAAGACAAAGGCCTTCCAAAAAGTTGCACAATCAAATGCTGCCGTTTTTGTGGAACTGTACCTTTCTCAATAACCTTACGTGCTAACCTCACTCGCTCGTCGCCATTCGTTCACCAATATAAAAAAAATAATCGAATCTAAGTCGAAGCTACCATAATAATAATTATTATTCCTTAAATATTTACTTACTGGATTATTGACGACTACCAGCGAAGATTACATTTTGATTTAGTTATGAAAAGTGTAGTTTAAACCGACAAACGCTGTAACTGATTCTAACGGAACATTTTTTTGAATAGTCTGTAATTTTTTTTTTGAAAAATATTATTTAATTTAATGAAAGGTTCTCATATAACACTGTAAAATGTGACGAGCAAAAAATGTTGATTAAATTTTCAATAACAATAATTATTATTATTAATAATTTATAAATAATTATTGATAATGATGAATCTCGTATTCCTCTAGTCTAGCTACAACTGGGAGATTTCTCCATGCAAGACTAGATTTAATGATGGAACAAACTTTATAAGCCGTTCTAGAAAAAAAGTATTCAATCTCAATACGTGTATATAAAATAAGAATTTGACGGGAAATTGCAACAGCTCTCTTCCTTTAATTCAGTTAAAAAAGTTATTTTGCCAAAGATAATTCATAGTTGCAATCTGTAATTAAAAATTTTGCAATATAATTTGCAATTTGCAATAAACGATTCGGTTAATACGAAAATCCCTAACAAAACTCAGACAATGCATTATATTTACTATTCATGTACCACAAAATTGTAACAATCTAATTACTAGAAATTGAAGAAATAAAATGAATCCTCCAATAATTTAAATATTTGAAATAAGTTTTTATTAAGCTTTAAATTATTGCAGACAATAGCTCATGTTTTAGCTATTTACATTCATCAGTCATTTCATTTTAAAATCTACTACAAAATAAAATTGATCACAAAACCTTTCCTAATTTACAACAATTCTTAGAGTGACAGGATTTACACAATACTGAAGAAGCCTAAAACATAATAGCATTTATTATAGTCTGGTAAAAATTAGGCTGGCAATCATTTGCATGCAACAATAAAAGTAAATAGCGAATATTGTTGGTTAAAAGCGTTTTTACGGTTATACATTTAATAATAAATAGACAAAAATTCATTTTAAAGCTGTTATTTCAAGATTGATTTCTATTCAAAGACATTTTTATATGGCACGCTAATTATTGCTAGATAAATAGACCGATTCATGTTTTGTATTATTGTAATTTTATCAAGTCTTGCCAATTTTTTAGGACGTTGTTTTATAAGACACTATTTAATTGTTATTGTTTCAATTTTGGACGTTCTCATGAAAGCTTTTCAAGTATTGCTTGTCTACGCTTTTAATAATTTAGTTTTTATTACTTGGTATATTTGACATTTAAATGGCACAACTAAAGTCACAGTTTATTTGTAAAACTCGTTAGTTATTATCATTATAATTTCTATAATAGGCAATTATGCAGTTGCATAGATTAAATAAGGACATAACTAACATGACATCACAAATCTACGTTATTTATAGCCCTGATCTATCTAAAAATGAATCTCGCTTTGTTTGTATTGCTAGCTGCCGTAGTTTTTATGAAAAGGAGATTTTGCATTAGCTGACACTTGTTTAATTATCTAGTTAAGTAGTAATGAGTGAGTAATAAATTATATTTAAGTAACCTTCATTGGAATTATCAAGTTTCGTTGTAAATCTCATTTTTCATTTCGTTGCAAAAGTGTTTCTTCGTTGCATCTTTTTCTTGAGGTGGGAGTTATCTTTGTAAATAATTTATATAAATGCTCCGTTCTTCTATCCAAACTTAAAACTAAAAAATTTATACAAGATAAAATATCTATACAATAAAACTTTAACTGATTGAATAAAATTTAAACTTAAATGACTCGATATAAACGTTCTCTTTCAAGAATGTGTTGTAATAATAATGCGATAAATAAATAAGTCTCATGAATTATTGATTGAAATTAAATAGCTAATAAACGTCTTGTATTAGACAATTTGCAGGTGTGTTTCGTAATCCCTGAATTCGGTTAGCGTCTTTTTAACTCGAAGGGATGTGAGTCTGACTTGTGGAGATCGATGCCAACACTCTCGAATTATTTTGGAGAGCTCCCTTAAAAACTGTTCAGAAAAAAAGAATCATTAAATTAATGCAAATCCTTTGAGCAAGTTAGTTATTAACATACCTTAGACTTGTTCCATCTGACAGGTATCTCTGGTCTAAAGTTGCTGTCACAAACGACTTTCTTCATGTCATCAAAGGAGGGGTCCGCCGACACCCAACCATTATAAGGGACATCATAGTCCTCACACTCAAATTTCTCGTTTCCTGCATCCGTAACGCATCTTCTGCCAATTTCCCAGAGGACGAGAGCAAAGCTGTACATGTCGGCTTGTTTGTAGGATTCAAACCACTGGGTCTTCATCGTCTCTTCCAATACCTCTGGGGGCATGTAACGTTTTGTTCCTTGCTTCACATTGGGCACAACGTCAACTCCTTTCTCACCACTGCAAGTTGAAAAATACAAGAAAGAAATGAGAAACGGTAATAAATCTTTTAATTACTAGTGATTAAATTTAATAATGTACGGAACCTCAACAGTCGTGTTTTATAATAAAACAATAAGGCAAAGTGGACATTTGATCTTAATTGCCAAAAGCATGAAATTCTAGCGTTCTGTTTACTGTCTAATCCACCGAACTTTTATGAGGTTACGCTAATTTTCTTGCGTATCATAAAAAATATTACGTTACAGACATTCTCAAAAATGTAGATATGCATTTATAAATGCATTATTATGTAAAATAATTTTGCTTGTAGATCACTAATTAAAAATGCAAGACAAATAATTTTATCAAAAATTTACCTGACAGAGCAAACAGCAAGTCCAAAGTCTGCTATGCAAGCTTCCCCATTGTTTTTAACCAAAATGTTTTTGCTTTTCATGTCCCTGTGAGCAATTCCTGGTTTATATGGCTTCCCTTCGACTTCCAAATGAATGTGACAAAGTCCCGAAATGGTGGAAAGGACGAGCCTCAATGCTTGGTCTGTGAGAAAAAGTGACATTAATAAAATGACCTCACCCGGAGAGAAAATGCCATAAAAACAGTCAAAGGAATTTAAAATTTTTAACAAATATTTTTATATCTTTTTACCATCTGACAATGTGTAGCATTGGAGGTAGTCGTACAAGGAACCCCGTGAGTGATAATCCGTCACAATTATCATCTGCGTTATATTGTCCTTTGATCTTATGTCCCAAGCCATTGATTCTGTTGTAAAAGAAACAAAAAAGCAATTAAAATCTCTGCATGCAACTGCAACATTATTTTTTCTTTTGAAATGGATTCTTACCCAAAATGTTGGGATGTTTCATCAAAGCCAATTTATAAATTTGTTGTTCTCTCCACCAACTTTGTTCTTCGGACGAATTGATGCTTTTTACTGCCACGGAAGTTCCTTTCCAATCTCCCAAGTAAACTTCCCCATAACGGCCCTTCCCAATTCGATGTTTCAAAATTATCTGTCTTCCAATTGTTCTTTGTACCTGAAATATGCCAAGTTCCAATATTAGAAACTGCTCTCAAGGGACCCATCATTCATTTTACTCGAGAAACTCATCGAAAGAAAAAGAAAGGGACCACAGTTAGATGCATAAATACATATATATATATGCATTGTTGGTGGTTTGTATTATCCGTCATAATCATTCATTTTGTAAAATTTGGACATTTGGACAATGTCTCATAAATCATTTGTATGCATCCAGCATTAGTTAATTTGTATGCGGAAACGCAAAGTAACTTTTGCAGGTAGGAATAGCAATTAGGAAAATTTCAAGACAATACAAAATTAGACAAAATAATTTCAAGAGAAAGAAAATGTAAGATGGTATCTATTAAAAATTTATTTCTTACCAAAAGTGGCATTCCTGACCCCGACGAATCCAAACCACTGAGGAATGGCTCCTTTGAGTTGAGTAAAAATGACTTATTGCTGTCCGAAGACTCGTTCAAATATTTCTGACTCTTTTCTTTTGCTTTATACCTGAAATAGATTTTTAGAAACATTTTAGTAACTTGAAAAAAAAATCTTTATTTTTGTTTTACAAAATCCACTTACTTGCAAACTAGATATAGGACGATAAGGAAAGTAAGGAGAAGTAGAGAGAAAACGGCAGCAAGAAGTAATTGCAGCAGGAAATAATCCGGTGGTAAAGTGTTTGGTGTATAATGATCACTTATATTTGTGGGCTGTAAAAAACCATCAAAATTAAAATCATTTCCATTCATGAATTTTCATGTAACATAATATATATATTTTGGCTTACCTTATATTCTGGCTTTAATCTCTCATTGCAAAAACTTTGATCGTCGCAACAAAGGATTGAAGTTGGAATATTGTGGTCAACCAAATGACCTTTACACTGGAGGAAAGTTGGATCTCCAGGGGAAAAGCAGCCATAACTGTATTCTGCTTCAAGAAGCCCAGTATCTGGATTATAAGTTTCCTGTGCGGCCGCAAAACACCTCCCACCGATGTCAACTTCACAAATCCCGTCATGGGCTTCGGAAGGGCAGTGATGGTGGCAGTAGCATTTTAATTTCGGAAGTGATTTCAAGACCTCCATCATTCAATTTTTAATGAGGTAACAAGTTGAGTCAAAGTATCCCTTGTTGTAATTCGAACTCTTCATAAAATCATATCCGGTGAAAGTAGTGCAATGTGTTTCCCATTAACGAGATGATCACTTTTCAACTTTTAAATGTTTAACTAAAGGCCACTTTAAGTTCCAAGAAAAAAAAATGTTGTTTTCTGGTCACATCTGGCTTGGCTTCAAATTATTTGTGGTAATCTGGAATTTTAGAAAACAAAATGTTTTTTTTTTTTAGAAACTGTCTACTATTTCACATTTAATAATTATCCAACTCACACTAGTTAACTATTATAGTTACTAAATGCTATTTTGCAACACCGGTAAATGTTAGTTAAAGTTTGTCGTCTCAAAGTAAGCGTTCGTTTTGACTGAGTCAAATTGACTTTGTCTCACTTTGATTATGAGAGAAAGTGATTTGGGTTGTGATTGGTTTGGATGCCAAAGGAGATCTGAAGTGAGAAGTGCTGGACATTTATCTAATATCGCAATTACATTCTACATTTCACCTACTACCAGTACACATGTCCCATTAGGAAGTACATGTCCTTTCTCACACTACACTTTAAGAATATTACAAGATATGTTAACCACTAACAAACTACTTCCAAAATCTCAAACAAGCCAACTCTTTTTACATGGACTAATAAGTGTTAAGTTAAGGGGTGGGTGAGGGCTGGTCCTTCAGTTTAACTCAAAGCTCCTGTTAAAAAGTTTAAACCCATGTTATGCAATGTAATGGTTGGAGATGATCATGATCATTGGATGAATAACTAATAAGGGATCCTATACCATAAGGGTCTTGAGTGTCAAATAAGTGATTTTCACGCTTGGAAATTGATCCTATGCTTTGAGATGGAATATACAACAATAATGAAATGTAAAATGAAATGCTTCAAGACATTTATTAAGTTGTGAAACAACTTAATGCATTTGCACGAGCTGTGTGTCCGTCTGTCTGTCCGACGATAACTTTCGA
>JAQIXN010001835.1:0-15084 GCA_034698145.1 Proisotoma minuta
CGGACCACTTTGCCCCGCTTTGATCCTATATGGGGCAAAGTGGTCCGGGGCAAAATGGTCCGGGGCAAAATGGTCCGGGGCAAAATGGTCCGGGGCAATATGGTCCGGGGCAGACGGACGGACAGACATGATCAGAGCAATAGCTCTCCAGGTATGGCGAGCTGGGTTTAAAGCTTTAGTTTTGATGTCTTCGAATTCTTACTGCTTGTATAAATGATAGAATCCACTACCAATATTTTGTTCCATAAATAATGTTGTGATACGAAATCGATTATCTCTTATTATTAAAGGCGAAGTTGGCATTGTGGAATTCACGCTTGATTTTGCATAGATTTTGTGGTAGGGTATTTACTCTTTCAATTGCCAATGTTTTCTTTTTAAATATCCCAATTGCTTTGATGCTCTATCGGATTTGAATTTAGCACGTGGGATATTATTTACTCCATAAAATTTAAAGTAAACATAAATTGCAATGGGTGCCAGCCCCCTGAACAAAGATATCAATTTAAACATTGGCTAATAAGATTTTATTCCACAGCTGTATCTTAATAAAATATATAAATTTGAAGGAAAAATAAAAATGTTTACCTTTTCTCTCCAACTAAAACACTCGAAAATTAAAAGGCAATTGAATGATTCATAGAATTTTGTCATCATTTTCAATTCCATCGCACACCAAATTAGAATAAACTCCAAGCTTTAGCATTTTGTAATTATCAAAGTTCGTAACCTTGGAAAAATCTAAATTTTCTCTCCCTTTGAGGAAAAACAGAAAAAAAGAAAATGGACTTAAACGAATTGTTGTATGTGATTCTTCTAGTTGCAAGTATTTTTAAATTCGATAAGACATTTATTAAATTAAAATTGATCAAATTAATTTAAAATTAAGTACTTTATGCTATCTTATGAAAACGAATTTAAAAGAAATTTTATTATCCACAACATCTATGTATTGTTTCCAGAATTCTAGTTGTAATTTTATTTTATTATCCAATCATTTTATCTTTAAGTGGATGGAAATTTATATTACAATGAGAATTTTAGAAATAGTATTTAGAATTAACTTTATTGTTATCAAAATTTCTTTGATTTTAATAAGTTATATAATGTCAGAAATAAACTTAAAAACAATTTTATTACAAGAACAATATTTTTTAGGTAATTATTATTATTGGATTGTTGCTGAAAATGTTTAAAGGACACTGCTCTTTTTTAATTCAAAAAAGTATTTGGAGGTCTCAACATCAAGTTCAAAATATAAATACCACCACCCTTTGTGAAACATTGTAAAAATTAGTTTAATTCATCAACATTTAACAAGCATAAAATTATTTTAATCACATACAAAGCCACCGACAATGTTATCCTTATCAATGTCAAATATGTTAAATAAGTTGAAGTCAAAATGCGGTTCTGTTCCTTAATAAATGCAACCGTCATTGCTTGTTTTGTATTTTCAAATATTCAAGTTCATAAATATGTATTTTAGTGTGCATTCTCTGAATCACGTAATAAGTTGCTTACCTTTTATTGTCCAAGCACAATATGTGATGACTAGAAATTATTTAATATTATTTCATCGCTCTCATCTTCAGTAATGCAGTTTTTAATCATGATGTTCAAAAAACAATAAAACTAAATTCATATCTATTAAATAGTCCTAAATATTTATTAAAGACCGAAAAAATTAATTCTGTTTAAATTTAAAATAAACATAAATATTTAAATTTTTTAGAATCCATGCTCAAAATATTAGTTTATCAATGAATCCCTAAAACTCCTTTACATTTACAAAACCAGATAGAATTAAATATACAATCGTAACCAAAGTGTCGCACTTAATTAATAATTATGTCAATTTGCATTACAAGTAATCCAATTAATTGTTATTCATCATTGCATTGGATATTTAAATTAATTGCAACCAAAGAGAAAAGGGAAACTGCATTTCATCCGGCTAATAACTTGAATAAAATTTGCATTTACAACTATTATGAATCCGGCCACGTTTACAAATTTTTAGCAAAAAAATAACAAATTTTCTCAAGTTCATGTTGATGGGAGAGACCTTAACCTTGTTTGACAACTTGGTAACAAGTCAGTTCGAAGATGAGATCATCTTGCAGAAAATAAAAGAGACCATTCATAAATTCTGTGGTTCTCTAAACCTTAAAATCAACTTAAACAACTTTACAGAAAATATTGAAATATTCAATTTGTATTTGGGATTTTTTTTTAATTTAGTCCTTAAAAGAAGCAATTAATATTTTATCGCTAGATTAAAATGCTTTAGAGCCTTAAAATAAAAATATCTGAGGATAAAAGACAAAGAGACTGACAAAATTTTTAGAATATTGATCCACAATACTGAGAATACTATCCACACTTGAGATTAACACAATAAAGTTTGCATCTGATTTAAAGTTTATTTGAAATTAAGAAAAAAAGAAAATTGCTAATTTCCTTTATTTTCCAAAAATGGCATGAAAATCTTAGAGGAATTAAGTTCCAAATATTGTAAAAGTAACCACAAATGAATTAAAACTGTATATTTTTACAAACATCGCGACTTCAGATGCACAAGAATCACAATATTTTTTAGTAACAAAATCTATATTTATTTGTAAGTTAGTTTGGTAACAGATTTCTAAATTATTGGCTTCTTGCTGTAATATTTAGTGTGAACATGATCAGCCACACTGACCCATACAATCAAGGCCAAAACCGGTTCAAATTTTTTATCTTACTGGCTTCTTGTTAAGAAAGAGGATTACATACTCTCACTTTCAAGATTTGATTTTGTAAAAGATTTCTAACTTTTTTGTACCAGCGTCAAATTGAGACAATATGTAAACTAGGAGGAAGTTGTAGTTGTTCATTTAGAAGTTGGGAGTTAGTGTTGGCTGTGATAAGATCAAAATGGGAAGGGAAACGAGGAAATATTTTGGTGTGGTTTTGTTATTTTTGTGGTTTAATTTGCTGGGGAGCAATGGACAATTGTTTTCCACTGTTGGGACTGAAACTGGACCCGAAGGTTGGTAATTTGATGCATTTTTTTTGTTAAAAGTTACTCTGATATGGTTTTTTTTAATGAAAATACAATTTCCAAATATTTGTTTTTTTTAAATACAATGGAAACTTTATTGCTTTTTAGTGATCAATAAATTAAATACAAACGTTTTTATATAAAACTTTTTATATAAAACAATTAACTTTAAGAATTAGAAAAAAAAGTTGTTGTTACCGTTTTGTATTTTCTTTAAAATCATATTTCAAATTCAAATTGACAAATATTTTATCCTAAAAAAAGAGTTTTGAAAGAAAATAAATTTTTATTTGTATGTAAGAAAAGTATGTATGTAATTAATAGGTTTTTATTTTGAGTCACAATTACAATAAACTACGAGATAAAAGTTAAATTTAAAATCCGAATCCGCCCAGTTAAAGGGCTGGAAAATGCTGATTTGGGAATAGCAAGATTTTAAATAAATAAAATAATTTTTGATTCATTAAATTTTATCCTTATGTTTAAAGCATTGCATTGCTGTCTTTTTATAAATTGAAAGTCTAAACTCCTTGATATTTATCGATTGTTATTTTTTATTTTTTTTAGTTTACACATTATATTCCTCCAATGGCTCTCCAGTTCAATTTGACAATGCAGTGTCAGCTGCAACTCCTTTAGAGCAAATACCACAACAAGCCCCACAAATTGAGCTGAGATCAGTTCTTTTCCCACAATCTCAAGTTCAACTCCAACCATTTCCACAATTTGACCCACAAATGCAAATTCCATCTCAGGACATGATAATGGACAGGAGTTTTGACGAATCCCCAATTTACAACCAACAGCTAAATTTTGACTCTCAACAAGAAAACATTTTTATGTCACCTCAATATCAAAATTTAAATTTGGGTGGTGCGAGTTCAATTCCAAAATTTGTGACATCGTTTTCTCCATCTCAAGTCCAAGATCTTTATGCTCAGCCTTCAGCTCCAATGCTGCAAAGTGTACAAACTTCAAATGGAAATGGAATTCCATCGGGATTTAGTTTGGCTTCTTTTTATAAAAATCCACAAACTGTGACTACAACTGAAACTCAGACTGCGTCCTCGCCTTCGTTGTTTAGCTCACTTTTCAGCCAAATTATGCCGAAAAGCGAGAGTGCGAGTATAAATGCAGAGGAATTGGTTGCAAGTGATTCTTCACCTTTTCATAGGTAAAATAATTAAAATTTTGTAACTTTGAAGAGTGCAAAACATTATTTTATCAAGCTAAGCAATTAATTTCATTTTTGTAATTTTAAGGGAAATTGGATTTTTATATAAAATGGCTTCAAAAATCTAGGTTTCATTATTTCTGCACGTTTTGTAAATTGAATATAAAATGGAGTGATGACATTTAAAATCAAATTATCTAAAAAATTAATGACTGAAATTTTTGAAAATTGAATTTTCCCAAAATTGTTGAAATGGAAATTCCAATTTTAATCTTAAATTTCAGTCCTAATTTGTGATTAAATGAATTTTATAACTAATGACAAGTAATATTTTGAAATATCCTATTTTGATGATTAAAAATTTTACAGAAAGTTCATACTAAATTTTTTTCTCTATTATTATCCTTTTTTGTATGTACTGTCACAATCTAAAACACCCATTTTGACCCAAAATTATTTTTAAAAAACAACTTAAAACACTAAAATAAAAATTATTTTTGTTTTCAGCCATCATCACGGCCACGTAATTCATCATCCCCCAACAACTACAGTTTATCACGACCATGGTCCATCCCCCTTCATCCTTCCAAACGGGGTCGAGTTTGGGAAGCATGTTAAAGACATTACAACCAATTTCCAATGGCCATTTAAATGGCCGTCGCCTTACGCCCATGGCGACGCCCACCTCCATTTCTTTTCTGGCGTAGGGAAAGCGCTGGACAATACCTTTGGGGGCGCTTGGGCGGCGCGCCGCGCGCTAAAGAAGGGGGTTGGTCATGTTCTGTCTTCGAAAGTGAGGTTGGGAGGGACGATTGCTTATGTTGGCTCGGAAGTGCTGGCCAAGGCTATTGATGTCGCGGCTGCTATTTAAAGCCTAGATGTTAACTTAAATTATTTGTTTGTTGGTTGATTGAGTAATTAAATAAAAAAGTGTAATATTGACAAGAGTATCATTGGGGTATGGGGCGAAGTTCTAGAAAACAACGCTATCAACTTCGGATCCAAACAAAGGAATTAATCATAAAATCTTTATTTTTCGGGGATGACAATTTTTTTTATTGCTGACCAAATTATTATATAATCTTAAATGTGTAGTTATATAGGAAAATGTGGATATACTTTATTTATATACTTTTACAAAATAAACAATCTCGTGTTATGTTGCCTCTAAAGATAGAAAGAGAAACTTTTGGAATGGACAGAGCAAATAATTCCGGGTTCATTGGATACGTGAATTGACAATGGACAATGGTCGGATTTAATTTTGAACGCGAATCCAACACACAATTGTTTATTTACATTATTAAGAGGGAGAGAGCTTTAATTTATTAATCATTTAGAGCACAATAAATATTATGTTAAAATGAGGTTTTTGTGGACAATTACATTCATCTTTGTACTTACAATATCATTTACAAAGTGCGGTTTTAGAGATAGAAGGGCGGATATTTTCCAACAAGACAAAAATGAAATTTCGCAGCAAAACTTAAATATCGAAGCAGAAAATGGAAGTCTTGCCGAGGGAAGAGGAATTATTTCTGAAATCGTAGACACCGTTACCGATACAATGAGCAGCTTGATGTCCTTACAACCTGTAAGCTTGAAATTTTTGTAGTTTTAAGCTTTTAACGATTAATATATGTGATCTTGAAAGTAAATTTTGGATTTTAAGGAAAAATTAAAATTACAGTTTAGTTATTAGCTCGCCATACCTGGAGAGCTATTGCTCTAGTCATGTCTGTCAGTCCGTCCGTCACGGGTCATTTTGCACCGTGAATTTTGTATCAAATTGGGGCTTTGGTTTTTAGTTCATACAAAATATGCATGCATATAAAATTTTGTAGTGTTAAGGTTTTGGATTTGTTATGGAGTCCTTATTTGTCGCGATATAAAGTACGGTCAAGAAAATTAAGTATAAAATGCTTAGCATTACCGTTAAATGGCGAGCTACTTCCAACGTTTACAACGTTTTATTTATTTATAAAATTTTGGGCGTGATATGATTTGGTTGTCTCGAAAGTCCCCATTAATAGTTTAGTTAAGAGTTTAACAGATTATAAAATTGAAATCACTTCAGATATTCAGTTTTCCTTAAAACCAATTTTCATTTGCAGTTTAATATTGACTAGCTTTTTAAAAATAAATTTAAACTTCAGATAACTGCTGTAAAAAATCTGATCAGTGGACTTTTTGATGTGGGGAGTGAAACGATGTCAAGGAGTTCGCAGTTGGCGGGAATAATTCATCAAGGGATTCGGCAAATTGGGGCATCAGAGCTCAATGATTTATGGGAGCACCACGAAAAGGAAATTTATTTTCAGCTTTATACCCAGCAAAAGTGCGAATTTTTTTTGATATATGATTGTGCAAATGCTATTACATTCTAAGAAAAATTTGATTTTGACATTTTTTCCAAAAAAAACAACTTAAATTATGTTGCCGAAACCACGGAATTCTAACCTATATTTAGAGAATAACGAAATTAAATTAAAGTGGCTACTCAATTTTAAGAAATAAAGAGTTAAATCAATTTTTGAAAATACTCTTTTCTAATACACAGTCTTAAATAATGTTGCCATTAAATCATAATAATTATTATTGCAGTAAAAGGGATCCACAAATACTTCCACATAATGGAGAAATAGGAGGATCATTTTTCAATCCCAACAAAAAATTAAAGCTAATAGTTCATGGATTTTCGCCAGATGGGGCTCCAGTCTTTGATATATTTGGGGCGCGAAAAACATCTACGCAAAATCTGATTGGACAGCTTACAATTAAAAATAGTATGCATTGTTAATATATGAACTTTTACTAGATCTCATTGCCATCTATTGTTAGGTTACCTTAAAATTGGGCTAGAAGACAATATAATTGTTGTGGATTGGACATCAATTGCACAAACGGTGCTGTATTTATCAGCAGCTGCAGGGACTCATGTTGTTGGCCATACCATTGCTAATTTTCTTATCAAATTTCATGAAAGAGGACACATAAGAAGTGTGGATGTTCATGTCATTGGTTTGTATTGTTTTATTAGTAAATGTTTCCATTGTGTGCCATTTTAAACAAGTGTGTAAAATTCTTTGTGCTAAAGAGTTCCGATCTTACATAGACATGTTAATATTCCATTGGTGTCCAGTGTTTTTGTGTTTGTTTACTTTCTCCATTGTGGAAAGCCCATGAGTGTGTAAAAAGTGTGTAAGGAAAGTGTAAAAATGTGTGAAACCTTGTTTGTTTAAAAACATATTAATAATTCGTGTTTATTGAGTGCTTAAATATTTGGAAAAATAATCCTTTGTGCTTCATGTTCCTAAAAACGCAAAAAAAATTGATGTGAGAAGTTAAAAACTGCACCTTGTCATGAGAATTATTTGATTATTTTCGGGTAATCTTGTACACACTTAAATTTACATAACTTGTTTGCTTTATTCTTGATAAATAATTCCATTGCTATTTTTTATTTGTTTTGTCCATCAGGTTTCAGCTTGGGCTCACAAGCTTCAGGGATTGCTGGCCATATGTATCACGAAGAAACTGGAGAAAAGCTTGGGCGCATTACGGGTTTAGATCCGGCAGGTAATAAATTATTTTTTGTAATTTATTAATAAATATTTGAAAACTGTTCTGTTTTTAAAATAAAATTAGGTCCAGGTTTTGACCTTCTTTCTACTGCTGCTCCGGGGGATAAAAGATTCATAATTGACAAGGGAGATGCTAGATTTGTTGATGTAAATTTCAAATTCAAATTTTCAAATTGGTTATGTCCCCATGTAAAGATTTATTTACAGATAATCCACTGCAATTCTGGACTTTATGGAACCTCTGGGGACAATGGACATGCAACGTTCTTTCCTAATGGAGGCTCTCATCAACCTCATTGTGATGGATTGACTGATAGTTAGTCTTGACTCGCTTTTTCCATAACAATGGTTGAACATTAGCTTCATTTGGTCATAAATTACTTGGCATTCTTATGGTCAAATGGGGTCGCATTTTTGCCTTTGTTCAAAATTCCAATAGTATATTTATTGCAAGAATATTTATCGAGAAACCTTGACAAAAATGTTTGCAAAAATTACAGATCTTTTGGCAAGCTGCAGTCATTCCCGATGTTGGCAGTTTTACTCGGAATCAGTGGAGATAGCTGAAAAATACCCGGCACAACTTTGCGGGAGCTATGACCAATTTTTAAATGGAACTTGCCAAACCAACGCAAAAGTGTTTATGGGAGATTATTGCAATCCAAAGTAATTTTTTTTGCATTTTTAAAATTAATTAAAATCAAGTCGTAATTTTATAGGACACGGGGTCTCTACTTTCTCAAAGCGGAAATTAATAAAAACTACGGTGATGATTTTGTAAAGGAAGCGGAAGGACAATAAAAATAGGATTTTTTACAAAATTTTGGTGAATAAGAAAAGAGATTTTAAGAATAATGTGATATGGAGCAAATGGTATGATATAGTTACATATTTATTGCTTACATGGCCATTGCATTTCTACAGAGTTTACATACGAAAATTTTTAACAAACTAGATTAGAACTAGGGACTAGTGCCGAATTATCTTTATAGTGAAGTTCTATTAAATCTTTTATACAATCAAAAACATAAGATTTTTTTTGGTGACTCATTAAATTTTTGAACCTGTTCCTTATATAATAAGTGTATTCTTTTTTAAAACCTCTAGAAATATTTTATTTTGTGTTACAATTAAAAGCATGATCTGCTCAAAAGCACAGCTGTAGCACATTGTGTCAAACAATAATGTTGTATTTTTAGAGGTGTACTTGGTTCAATGAAATTACTCCCAAATTTTACTCTCAGCGGTCGACATGAGGCAATTTCCCTCTTTTGTTTTCGAATATTGGAAAGTATTCCTTCTCTTCCTTTTGAAATTTGTTTTTCGGATATTTTGTATATTTCAGCTGGGCCTTTTGTAATCAGCAGAAGAGCACAGAAAGTATCAAGCAAACCAATTGGAACCACCAAAAATTCCGGCCATGGAATAATATTTCTGAGGGACAATAACGCAAAACCTGTCATGATCTCAAACAACACAATTGCAAAGAGAGCCAGTGGAAAAAGTTGAGTGGAAACAGCGTCATTTAGCAGAATCTGAATCATTTCCTTTGTTCTGTATTCCAACAGATCAAATTTCTTATCCTTATCCTTTCTTAGATAATCCCATAAGCATAGGATTCCAGGAAATAGAATGAGGACAACGAGGAAAGGAGCAGCAAAGCAGAGCCTTGCATATATTTCATATTCAATGATCAAGAGCAGAAGTCGAGTAGGCGAGTTTTTCATCAAATCCTCAACATCGCTGCAACTGTATTGAAATCCATATAAAGGTGGGATTAAGACACTTCCAATTGAAGCTGGGATACACGGAAATCGGTAGAATATTGTTGTTATGAAAGGAGCCACTAACACGATAGTAATGAAGCAGATATAAAGACCAGCCTTCATGACTTTTGGAGAAAGAATGTAGTTTTGGGAGTTTGGCTGACCTTCAAAGTACATGCATTTCGATCAGTATTATATATCAAATTGATATAAATTGTTCTAATCAAAAATAAATGCCATGCATGTATCTACTTTTACAATATTTGGCTTGGGATTGAAAAAAAAAACGCAGCAAAATTTTAGCTGAATACATAAAGACAAGAGATTAAAAGTAAGTACCTTTGCGTTCCTCATAACGCAAGAGTGAATTCACCAAACAAATCAAATTTGTTGGTTGATCATTCCAACTCCAAATCGCGATTGTCGTGCTAATTGTAATTATAGAAAAGAAAGTAGCATATAACTTTCTCTCCAATGGAAAATCTCCAAATATCAGTGCCGCTAACTGAATCCACGCATAGAAGACGAGGGCAACCAATCTTATTCGGTTTTTGAATAGGAATGAAGCATCGTCTATGATTATTTGAAGCTTTTGAGAACGGATGTTGTAGAAAAATGGCAAGGAATTTAAATGTTTTGGGTATTTAAGCCACACTTTTAAAACTGGGAGTATAATATTGCGATACATGTTTGCGTTTCGTTGATAGAAATTGATGTGAAAGGTTGAGCTTTAGTTATTGATAAAATTTACCCGGAGTTAAATATTTAATTAAAAAGTTAGAAAATATTTGGATGAAATTATATAGAGCTTATTTATATAGAGCTTATTATATAGCTTATTTGAAGTTCAAATAATTTAATCAAGGTGTTTATTCTTTCTTACATTTTAATGCAAAATATTGTTGGTAAATATTTCATTATTGTTTGGCAAGTGGGAAATAATATACGAATTAAATGGCAAATAACAGAAAATAATTTAATCTAAATACAAAGATAGCATACACTTGTATATAAATATTTACCAATATTTAACTAATTTACCCATATTTATAAATTCAATTAATGGTTTGAATATTTACTTTGGAAGTACCTATTTATTTAACTATTTTATATAATGCCAAGCCAAGAAAATAATAGAAATATTTACACAAAACAATTTTAATTGATATAAGCTATATTTTCAGAATCCCGTATAATCTATAATTTTTACTTTCCACTTAATAATTTAAACTATTTTGTGAAGGAAGTTGGGGAAAGGATTTAGGCCAAAACGAGGGAAAGAAGGGCCAAGTTTTTTACTCCATCGCAGTGCGATTGCAGTTCAGATCGGAAATGTAGCCGCCATTTGGGGAACACTGCCATCGCGGCCCCCCTTTTTTTAGGAAGCAGACAACATTATTTTTAAACAACTTTATCCATAAAATAAGTCCAGATTTTATTTTATATAATTATTTGAATAAAGTAAAACAAAATTTTCCTTTGTAACGAAACCAAAAATTTTTGGAAACTTGCTAACTTAAATTGTCAGAATTTAAATCCAAATTAAAAAAAATAATAATTTATAAAAATATAGTTAACTCTTAACCTAATTGTTAGTATCATTTAATTGCTACACAGCTTTGTTTTATAAGCAACACAATTATCAAAAATCTAGTGCTAAAATAGACAACCTGATTTGTATATTGGGATTTGCTTATAATTTTTATCAACAAATTTAACGCGGAGATTATTTTCTTGAATGCATGAAAAAAGCTGCCTGCTTGTTTCCATGGTAAACTAAACCAATAAAATAATTACAAAAAATTTAAATATGAAATTTTCATAAATGTTTGCCGACTTACAAAAAATCCATCAAAAACCACGGAATTTTTTGAGTTTTGTGCTGCATTAATCAACCATTCACAAAAGGATTCCCTCAGACCTTTAGATCGGTTTAAATCATCCTCCATTTCCTCATGTACGAGGAATTCAAAAGAATTGAGCCCTGCAAGTAAAAGTAAAATAACTTAGCACTTGTTTAAAATAAATTTTAGCAAACCAAACCTTGAAAAAACTTGATATTTTCCCGCACTGCCTCAAGAAAATCCGATAGTTTAAATTTAAAAGCCATCCGTAATACAAATTTTTCCAGAGGAATTGTTGCCAAATTTGAAAACGCAAGAGACATAATTGTATATTCCGGTTTGTAAGCAAAGTTAAAACTTGTTGTTAAGAACATGTCCAATTTTCTCAAATTTGGAAACCAATTTCCAAAATGCCTTAAAAATTTAGGATTATTAATTCTTGCAATATTTAAAGAAACAATCTTATTGTTTTGAACTTCTTGCTCCATTTCCATCTCCAAATTTTTCTTAACTTGCTCGTTTTGTTCATCAAAAATATTTTGAACCCCGAAAACATCCCAAATTATAAGTTGCCTGAGATTTGGAAATTTAGAGTTGATCACTTGAAAAATAGTTTTATTATTTCCATATTCCAAAGGATGGACTGAAGTGTCGTTATTTTTTAATTTTTTAAGCTTCGGCATTATGGGAAACTCAAATGGCTTTGCTTCTTTTATATTTGAAACAAGCGTCAAAAGCTTGAGAGTTTCCAGGAAATCTTTAACTTGCGACATGATCCTTGAAATATTTTCGTAATATATAATATCGGCGTCGTAGTAGGAATATATAGATAAATATTTAAGCTTCTTATTGTTGCTGAGATCGGGGAAAAAGTTACATCTGAGTTTTAATCTGCTCAAATTTGGAGCTCCTGAAATAATTGCTTGCATTGGCTGTTGAAATATATATATTTTACCTTCATGTATAGCATGAATGTTAATTTGATTTAGATTTTTTAGAGAAAATTGTTGATCGGCAATCAATTTGGCAGTATTGGCATCAACATTTGGGCCAACAAACAAGTCAAAGTAGATGGCTTTTAAATTTGCTGCACTTTTACACAAACTGCTTTGAAATGTTGAAACAAAAGTTTGATAAACGTGGAAATTTACGTTTTCAACTTGGTCGGAGTATTGGTTCCAAAATTCAAAAAATTTGGTTTTTAATGAAATGCAGGGACGAACTACACACTTTTCCTCACATGTACAGCGGTCCCTAAAACTGATCTCTTTGGCTAAATTTGCATCAAAAGTCGGTTTGGGCTCCAAAGAGTTAAACATTCTAAATAAACTGAGAGATCTAATGCGCTGTCCTTTGATTGGTCTTTTGTTAAACTTGGCTAAAGCCGCTTTGTTCCAAGAGCGAGAGACGAGTCGGGAGTTGAAGAAAGTTTTGTTGTCCAACTCTCCCAATATTTTCTCCAATAACTGAAAAAGAATATTTTTTGTAAAAAGATTTAACTGCATAATCAAAATTGTGATTAATGCAACATTTTTGACCGTTGATCGTTAATGAGATCAAATAATCTTGGCTTAATATAGAAAATGTCATTTTTCGTCATGGGACATGTCCCTTTGATGACGCTTTCTGATCATGTCCACCTTCATTTGTACGTCTGTGATGTATTTACAAGATTTCATTCGTTTTTGGGATTTATTTCAAAAGTTATCGCGTTGACCGACAGACGGACAATTCGTTTGTAGAATTGGCTCCTAAATCAATAAAATTGTCAAAATGTCTAAATAAATACCTCTGGCAAAGCAAGGGCTAGTTTCATCGGGTCATGTTTAATTATTCCAGTCCCAGCCTCATTTTCAGATTGCTAATAATAATGAATTTCAAATTTTATAAAACAATTTAATTCCGCCAAACAATAAATTTTGTAATGTTTTGTTGTACCTCATTCTTAATGGCAGTGAGCTGGTTTTTGAGCAATTCGAGGCAATTTTGACGATCAACAATTTCTTTTTCTTGATCCAAAATTGCATCCTCGAGATTCTTTATCTCTTTATCCATTTTATCTGAAATTGATAACATTATAGATTATTTTAGTAGCGTACAATGTAAAGTTTACTTGTTTACAGGACGAGTGTGTAATTTTACCTCGGTAAATTTTGTAATCTCGTTAACATGAATTTTTTAAGCACCGGATTATTTATTTGATTGTAATTTATTTAACCGTCAAAGTTAGGATATTGTTGGAGTATTGGCTCAAAATTTAGATCTTTATAAGGTGTGCTTTTGGCTATAGGGGAAATGAGTATATTTTGAGCATGCGGAACAAAGAGAAGTCGCGTTGCATGAAATGCAAGCCAAAGGGAAGCACATTCAAAAAGATGCCGGATGCACAATACCGTTGAGGTTTAGCAAAATTTTTAGAATGTTGTAAAATTTAATTGTTGAACTACATTTAAATTACTTTCAAACAAAAATTTGTACTGCGAGGCTTTTTTATGTTTTTAATTGATAATTTCCCGTTTCGTTACCATACAATTTCTATACGAAAATTAATACATCACTAAAACTTTTTCATTTCAAATCCGAGGATAATGTTATAAAAGAAAAAAATATGCACCTTTTAGAGATACACATTTTTTGTGAATACAATGTATAAATTTGAGCTATAGTTCAATAGTTATCTCAAAAAAACTGTAGTCAGAAATCTATGGTATCAGAAAAATCTTTTTATTTTCCATCCGATTTTGATGGTGTAAAAGACAGAAAGATGTAAATAGATCAGAGTTCGCTAAAAAGCAAAAAACACCTCGAAAAAGTTGATTTATTGCTTTTTTGCTTTATTGCTTTTTTGCTAGATTGCAAGTCGCGCCACCTTCCAGAAATTCCATAAGAACTACAATGTTTATAACGGCGCTGATGGTAATCCAGCAAAAAAGCAAAAAAGCGCTTTATTCAGCAAAAAAGCAAAAAAGCGCTTTATTCAGCAAAAAAGCAAAAAAGCATTTAAATTGCTTTTATTATCTGTCGAACTCTGAAATAGATTAGGTGGACATTATTTTAATATCAAGCCAACCATATCCACAAACGTCAGTTAAAGGATTAGTGGGGGGAAAGACGCTTAGCTATGGAAGAAATCGGCTTACAGAAGCCGCTTTTCCCCGGCTTACAGATAAGGGAAAACCCGCTTTCGCACTTGTTCCAAAAATGCGCTTCCTGGGGAAACTGCGAAAGCCGGGGAAAAGCAGCGTAGGAGATAGGGGAAATCGGCTTTGAGAAAACTTTGCTTGATTTTTTTTGGGTATGTTCGCAATTAAATTAGTTTTTTTATTTTTGCACCGTGATTTATAAAAATATTTAATCTACATTTAGCAAAAATGAAATTTGACTGCGCGACGCGCAAAATGCGAGTTCTTAAAGAGGAAATTTGTGGTTTTCAAGTCTTTTAAGCTGGGCTGTTTTCGCAGCTTCCCTTATGAAATATTTTTATATCTTTTTTTAAAAGAATGCAAAATATTTTTATTATATAATAATAAAAATAATTATATATAATATAAAAAATATTTTTATATCTTTATATATTTTTAAATATCAGCTATTTTCAGCGTGGAGTACCGGATTTAATTTTGGTTTTAACTACGTTTTGCTGTCATCGATGGTAAAGAAAACTTACCAA
>JAQIXN010001836.1:0-15078 GCA_034698145.1 Proisotoma minuta
ATTTTCACCACTTCCCCAGGTCAAGAAAGGTCAAAGGTGAAACATGTGAGACATTCCGAAAGATATCAAGCTTTACCCATGTCAATGCATTAACGTTTTGGGCGCACTGTTACCTTTTCCTCGGAGGATATTCGAACTTGACCTGAATGAGTTTAAGCCTCTAGAAGACGTACAACAAACTTTAGATCAACTAGACCGATGGATAAACAAAGCATTTATACAATGCTGTTTCGCCTCATAATGAATGCCATAAACAATTAAGCAAAACTAACCTCGGTTAATTGAGTTATTTATTTATTGGATTTTTGTACCACAACATACATTTTCTAATACTTTTTCGTATCTTTGTATTTTCATGATCTGTACCTAGGTACAAAAATGTATTATTTAGTTGAAGCCCAAACCATTTATTTCTCAGTTTATCCTGGAAGTCGGCCCAGAAATGACCAACCTTTTCCCAATAACAATTTCTGCAAATGACGACCCCTTTCCACTTTCCCCCGGGACCCTTTGGTTTTGGTTTTGGGTGGCTACCCTTAAAGGGATATTCTTTGCCCTTGCGGCCTACGTCCAGCACAACGACCCTGACCCTTATCTTTGGATTGTGAGTACCGTAAAACAACTCTTCCTTATACTCTGACTAAAAATAAAATAAACTAAAACAACTACTTAGTTGTAATTGTTTTTTCGTTGTGCTTTTCGTTTTTTAATCTCTCGGCCAAATAAATAAACTACATTATTTTTTCCCGCCTTTTTGATAATAGCATCCTATTTTTCAAGAAACAATGCTTGGTGGAAATATCTCCTTAATATATATATACTTACTACATTAATGAATTACAATTTATTATTTCAGCCCGCATATGGAATCCCGTCTCTTCTAAGTTTCCATTTGTCTTACCGCCTTTCTCTTTCTTTAACTAACTTCTATTGGTCTCGTCGTCATTTTCTCGGAGGCTACGGAATCAACAAAAATCACTCCTCATCAATGCTTCACCTTCCCAAAAATTCACCCGGAATAGAACGAATCATCGAGTTTAAAATTGTTTACTCCTTCGCTCTGGGACTTTATACACTGACCACGTTTCCAACAAACGGTAATCAAGCGATGCGAGATGAAGAAGCCAAAGAATTGATGGGTCTCTGTATAATCACCTTTTGGTTGGGACTTATTCGAGGGAATAATTTTGCGAGATTTGGAAAATGGGTGGGGGCAGGTCTCGGGGGATTTATTTCAATTGCACCCCTTCTCTCTTGGATATTTGTGGAAGAGATGGAACGTTGTTGAATTTGAATCTGTAAAATCGTCCTGACCTTTGTTTGTACAAACATTTAGATATAAAAATAAAATTTATTTGGCGTTCTTAAATTAAATTGCCTAACCTAACAATTAATTAATTAACAATGAGTTATTGGGCGTATTGGGGATTTGCCAGTCTGAACCTTCCCCTGGGAACATATCCCTGTTGTTGGGGGGCATATGCATATTGTTGGACTCCCGGTTGTTCCCCTTCCTTTGGGGCTGGTGTTGGGACTGGGAATTTTATCTTTACATCCGTCGGTTCCCTTGTAACTTTTGCTTGGAATCCTCCAGTTTTGGAAGCTTCATAAGTTACAGTCCTGACATAACCATCTGGATCTACGACGGAGTAGCTTCCTTTTGTCACTCCCTTGTCCCTTGTCTCTTGACGATTTTGATAGTTTGTGAAATCATCGTCCTTCACATCGAAAGCAAAGTTGTATTGGGGATTGGGCTACAAATAAATTGGAAAACTCATTATGATATTTACATAATACTTGGGCAATTAATGGAAACATTGGAATTGCTATTAAATGCAAAGATAATAAAAAAAACTCTTTCGATTACAAATCTAAATAGTTGAGACGCTTCTCAAAAATTGAAACAACTTACGTCTGAGGGATATTCTTCCTCCAACTCTTCCTCTGTTTTGGCCACCTGTTTTTGTAGCTTCGGCCTTGCGACCTTAACTGGAAGCTGATGTACCCTTAGGGGTTGGGGGGCCGCAGATGCCACAAGCTTTTGTTGTTGTGGGACATAATACTGTTGTGGCTGTTGCGCATAAATCTTTGGCTGTTGTGCATAAATCTGAGGCTGTGGTTGAGCTGCATAGCTCAAGCTTTGTTGTTGGGGTTGGACCGCGTATTGAGTGGCGTAAAGGGGTTGCGACTGTGCTCTGTATTGCGCCGGAGAATGAGATTGGGCGTAAGCGTAGGGCGTGGAAACTGAGGATGGCGAAGCTGCCGCCGCGGTTGCCACTCGAATTCGTTTTTGTGGCGTAGGTAATGGTTCACCGGGCTGTAATTTAAATACGCAATAAAACGTTAAAGTAAAATGTCTCATATTTAATTTAATTTTGTTCGGTCAACTTCCTAATTTGGCGCAACTAATTATCTCGAATTTACGGAAGCTATGCTGCGGCTTGGGTAAAAAAAAACCCAGCTATTAATTTTGTTTGGGCTTAAGAAGTTGGTCACACTTTCATTTTCAAAACAATGCGATCGGCTGTCGATTGTTGGATGATAAATTACAACTCTGTCCGTAATTACATCACATTACGTAATTTTATCTGAGGGATGACAGCAACTGGTCAGCTATACTAACTAATAGTTTTGCTCTCCTTCTGCTATTATTGTGTAACCCACGTATCTACATGTTATTATCTGCTCTAGTTTCAACACAACCAATCATCCAATCACAGCAGATATCAAGTATTTAGCTGACCACATGCAGTGTGGGTTAATTCAAAAGATGCTAGGTCCAACTTGTCGATAGATGAAAAATTTAAAAGAAAAAGTTGATAGATATTTGTCCAGAAATTGAATGATTTATAACAACATGTATTTAAAAAAAAAAGATTAAATAAGTCGCGCTAGATGGCTCTACAAGTTTTAAAACTTCCCGCCGAATTATTTTGCATACAAAGAATGGTCCAAAGAATTCAAGTGATTGTAACTGTACAAAAGAATTTAAAAAGTTTCGTCTATCGTGTTTCGTACCTGTACGTAAGCGTATGAGATTGGGGCTTGGAAAGAAGCCCCTGCTCGTGGGTAATAAGCTTGTGGCTGTGTGGCGTAAGTGAGAGGGGCTTGCGACGAAATTCGAATGTTCCTTCCCTCAGCAGTCTCCAAATATTCCCCCTCACCACGTACCTTTAGTCCCACAAGACGGGGAGTGGGGGACAAACGATGGGACAGCACCAACCCTCTTCGACCCCCTTCGGGGGATGAGTATGAACCAGGAGGATATGCGTTGAATACTTCTTGACCTCTAACCTTTCCGAAAAGGGCGAGGAGGCTGATCAACAGTAGCTGCAAGAAAAAAAGTGCAAAAAAGTGAGAAATTTTTGTCTCTTCTTGAGACACTTTAAATGTCCAGCATTTGAAGTATGAAAAACGCGTCTCAAGCTTTGCAACGTTCTAAGTTTTATGCTTCAACTTTTGATTTTAAAACTCTAAACCCTTGTAATTAATAGCTTGTGCATTATTACCTTTTGATATTTTCCCATGGCTCTGAACGTTGTGGTGCTTTGTGTTTGGTTGTTATTTTGCGAATGTGTGTGTTGTGTTGGACTGCGTAAGATTTATCCCAGAGTCTGGGAGGAAGTAATGTGGATCAATAAGTAAAAGTATTAAGCAAATTTGCATGACCACACCACGTCATCTCGTAAATTACAAAATTTGGTCAAGAAAGAAGTAGAAAAAATAGGCATTATGCAGGTGCTAATTGGCAGGGAAAAAAGCTTTGTGGCAATTTATCTTGCTTAATTTGACGCTTGCCAATTTGTCTTTTATCGCCTTCTCCGTCATTTTTTTTTATAATTTGGGAATCCCAAAATAATTGAATGAAATGCGACATGCTAAAAATAAATTGGTACATTTTTATTGCAATTTTCAATTATGTACAAGACAATGGCAATTAACAGGTGCAAGTTCAAGCTGCAACAAATTATGCAGAGCAATATAGTAATAATTAATTTAAAGATCAGGTAATAAAATTGAATGGATTGTAAACTTGTTATTGGCGTTAGGTAATTGTCAATTTGTTGCTCAAGAGGGAAATAAATAATTTGCTAATTGCTCTGCAAACAGATAACTATAAAGACGTTTCTTATCAAATTCCCATCCTGTTGTCTTAAGAGAGAGCTAACAATAAGATAAGATGCAACTATCTCATATTGCAATCAAACGTCTGTCTGTCTCGCAAAAACAAGTTGACACACAAAACAAAATTTCATTACTTGACTAAGTCCATTGTCTCATTTTCCCCACCGGAAAAATAAATGTTATCTTTCCCCTTACAATTTGCCATAATTAATTTGAGATTTGACTTGATTGTGATTTATTAATTAATTAGCATAGTCTGGGGTTTAATTGGGAGATGGGTTAATTAAGTGGAGTCCATGTAGGGCCAACTATTATTGTTGAGATCAAATCAAATGGATTTCTTCCGGGCGTGGGCGAGTTGGAGGATTTTAAATTTTCAAAACTTGATTCTTTCTTGTCCAGGAAGGAACGTGGACTGTCAAGTCATGTCCATCTAAGGAAAGACAACATCAACAGCCACACCCATCACAAAAGAAGCAGCCTGGAGAGTGGCCACACGGCGCAAAGGGATGTAATCATGTAGCCAACGACTCCGTTTCCCAAACAATGGACATGCAGACGGACATCCCATTCTGATGGAACATTATCATGGATCTCTCCAATAAATCCGTCAGTCCATCTCATCTCTGTCAGTGGGCCAGAGTTCATTTGGCTTTAAATGTAAATTTCAATCTCTGGCTGCCCCCTGGTAAATCAAATGCTGGTCCTTTTGCTGTCCAGCGTTGAATTGGATGGGAGGAAATGGACTAACTATAGACATCCTGCTCCCACAAAACAAAGTCACAACATTACTTTACTATATGTACATACTACAAGCCCAAATACTTGTGTAAAATTTCAACAATCAGTCTCAACTCTCGCCAGTCTTCCACTAACTGGAGAAGAGAGACAGGGATTAGGATTAGACCAAATGTCTCACCTTGCCTCCTTTCCTTACCATGTGAATTGTAAAGTGAAAACGCAAGCAATAAATTAGGATTAGATAACAATTAGAAATTATAATTCTTCAGATAAATGTCAGCTTTGTCTTCCGTTTCAAACTTTCTCTGATAGAATGTGAGGGCAATGGAAATTTCCAAAGGATGTGATAGTTAACAATGTGTTCAAAAATTCCATCAAAATTCCCCTTGGTCTTCCTGCTTTTTGTCTTTCATTTGGGGCCAATTCGGGGGGAGGAGTCACATTCAAATTCAAATGGGAATAGGATAATTAAGCGTGGTGGGGGCAGTGGGAGGAGTGGAAATGTTTTTCTAGGCAGCAGTAATTTTACAGCAGTTATATTAAATGTGGACTCGGCTTGTGTTAATTATTGTGTGGATCAGATACAGGTGAGATTTGAGATTTTTTTTCAGGTGAAAATTCATGCATGCATACATAGTCCAGTTTTATAAATAAATAAATCTAGGATTAAAAAATAAAAATAAATGAATGAAGTATGGATAAAAAAAGTGTGTAACAATTGAATGTTGGAATGTTTGCATTGTTGCTCTCCCCTTCATTGTTGAGCGGAAGTTGGGCACTTTTATATTCGTCAACTTGTTGAGCTGACTCCACCCACAAATTGCCGCATCATCATTATTTCTCTAAAATAAATCATGCAACCAATTTAACAGCCACTGGACAAACTCCACTAGATATCACAGCTACAACGTAATTATTTTATTCCAAATCAAAGCAAAAAGGATAAGATCAAGGGTCATATTGCAGCAGAGCAAGCAAAAGATAAAATTGGAGGTCGATCTCGTGTCATAACCGACGGACGGACGGGCAGAACAGGCATCTAAAGAAAGATTAGGTCAATGTCAGATTGTAAATTTCCTGTCATAAGAATAAGTTTGTTTGTCAAAATACCTTTGAGTTGTTTGACTGCGTGATCTCACCGAGGAAGGAAGTCAAAAGCTTGTGCTTAAAAACTCTTGAGAAAAAAATTACTCATCCATTTATTATATTCATTCATAAATAAATCCGTGTCCGGTTTACAATGGATTTAGAATTAGAAAACGTGAGTACAACAATGCAACTGACTCTTAAGCTTTAGATTTAGCAGGTTTCTAGACCCCTTAAATGTTTAAGTCCCTTCCTTCTCAAATAAATCATTCATCCTACAAGCTTAAGGGCGCGTGGGGGACTTGAGGAAGCAGAGATTAGGGAATTGGATATCGGATTTAGATCTCGTATTTTTTTTAGATGGAACACCCTTTAAGGGAAGCCCTTGAGATTTATGGAATTACAAATTTGTGTCAGCAGGAAAATGGGGTAGGACTGAGATTAAAAAAAGAGGAAATTATTAATTTCGGTCTCTGGACCATAATGCACTAGAAATTAGAATAGCTTAACAGTTTAGGGTTGCGTGGGAAGGAAGGGGACTTCCGATTGTAAATGAAGAGTGAAGGGTCCATACTTCCTCTCAAAAGCCAGCCCTGCCCTTAAGTCTCCCCTCAACTTGCTCTATTTATGAAATGCAACAAGTAACAGGTGGATAACGTGGCTTTATTTTCGTGATTGTTTTTTATACCTGTTGCTTTGCTTTTGCTTCTGTTAATTTTTTGAATGGGATTCCTTCACGGAGTAAATAATAAACATGGGAGAGGAGGGAGACACTCCTACGCAAACAATCAACTTTTACGAGATCTGTAAATCCGGTGGCTGGAATTTATCTGCTTTGCAATTGTCAACTCTCCTGGAATTTCATGCACTTGAGTTTTTTTTAAATAAATGTCTCTCGAAATTCATCATGGAATTTTATGACAATGTCAACTCAATTTGGGAGAGTTTGAAGCCGTTTTAAGTTTGTTAAAATATGATCTAATGACTTTACGGATTTATTATTAACAAATAAAATAATAAAATACAAATAAAATTGTGAAATAAAATAATTGAGAAGGGCAGAAAATTTGCATCAATTTCTATTTTTCCCATGTCGGGTTATATTTGTAGCAATTTTGCTTCAGATTTCCAATCTGTTTTTGTAAACATCTAAACACAGAAATTATTATCGAGATGCATAAATTACAAGTATTTTCTCACCCTGTATAGTTGCAGTAAATATTTAAACGAGTGCTCTCGTGTGCTTTGGTGTTAATTGTTTAAATTGATGTGCATGATGTTGAAGTGATTAAGTCTGGAGTTGGACCCTCCACTTTAAATGGTTTGTTGTGCAAAAATGCGCACAAAAATTGCAATAAATAATAGAAATTCCGCATATAAATAATTAGGTGCTTGAAATTTGAACTATTTATTTGCGTTGTAAATTGATAGCTTACATTCTAAATTTTTACAAATATTTTGTTTCATTTTGTCCAGGTTATGTAATAAATTATTATCAAGGTTTTTACATACAAAGAGTGCTTTACTCATAAAACTATTACTTACTCCAATTTGGAAAAAAAATTGGAACCAAACATAAACAATTTGAGATTTAAGAAACTTATTAACTTTGGCCCACCCAGCTTTATATTTAAGATTTTACTCCGTTTTAAGGATTAGAGCACTTTTAAGGCTTCTGGCTTCTTTCAAAGCCACCCTTAAGGAAAATAAAAGCAAAGCAAAAAAAAAACAGATTCGAGTCTCAAAGTTAGTGGACAAGGATCATCTTGTATCTTATTACTGCATCACTTAGTTTGCTTATTTGGAAAGATTTATGTTAAAGATACATTCTGCTGTTATCACAATGGTTGTCTGTCTGTCTGTCTGTCTGTCTATTAAAATTACCAATTGCATAAACCTTTCGTCCATATGATATTTGAATCTTGCTCACTTGATGTATTATTTGCAGCAAAAGTAACTTTTCGGAATTTTGAAACTAAATTGATCTGAAAATGAGAATGTGCATGGGCACAACTGCCAAACAACCGATTGAAAATTAAGGAGAGATACATGAATATATTTCGTGTTATGAAAAGTTAGGTAAGAAGGTCAGGGGTCAGGAGCCACCAACGAGGGCACAAGATTGATAAGCTATCTCACAACTGAATGAGGAATTGCATTTAGGCAACAAAATCTCAACGCGAGTCATATGTTAATGTTATTTATCGAGACATTTTTTTAAATTTGGATCAAGTAATTAAATAAGTTATTTGTCCAAAATAAAATATCCAAATATTTTTAGCAAAATCAACAATTTTCGAGAGAAAATTGTGATAATTTCGCTAAAATTAATTCACCCAAAAATCCCTCTTACTTTCAAAACATTGCTGGAAACAATGCATCTTTTGTGCTTTGTAGTATTTGTTTAGTTTACTTAAAAAATATTTTGAAGGGTTAAATTGTTTGGCTTGGTTGATTTTGTTCCAGGAGATTGCTATTGCTTCACTTCACTGAACTTGTCAAGCTTAAAAGTTGTATAGCGTGGGAATATTCAAATGAGCTGGTGGCCCAAAAATATTTGCCTCTGATCTTTAAATTCCCCCGAGCGTAACGATTGTTGGTATTTTTTGGCCTAAAAAAGCCACGCTCCATAATAATTCCAAGATTTAAACTTCACACTTGAGGCGGAAGTTGGGTAAAAAAAATATGCGTGGCTGCGTAAAATAAATCTAATGTTGAATGTCACATCGTTTACATTATATTTTTAAAATGCTATCTGGAATTTCGAAAAATTACTGAAAATATATATATTTTTTATAATTTCAGTACAATGGTGTTTGTATGCGAGAAGGATGCGGGAAATGGAAATCTGCGCTAAGGGATGGATGCATCACAACATGCGTAAGTTGAAACATGTACATTTTTCGAAAATTATGTAATCAATCATTTAATTTCAGAGTGAGGTTGAAAACTACCGGGAGAACTACGCATGTGCCATCGGATGTTCCCGTGCCGTTGAGGACTACTACTCCCAAGTGACGGGCTTATTGGGCTCCGTCCTCGACCCTCCGTCCCTCATTCTGGGCTCAGTGTCCTCAAACTCCCTCCGTTTGAATTGGGAGGGGCCTCCAGGGGGGGCAGGGGCCCTTCCTTATATTTCATACTCTGTCCAACGAAGGGTCACCAATTCCAGGGGACTTTGGGAAGCGCTGGCCCCACCCACAAATCAGACACAGATCAATGTCGTCAACTTAAAACCTTATACGCAATACCAGGTGTGTTAAATGTTGGATTGAATTTGATTCAACAAATGATTGATTGATTGGATGACGCATCAAATTTTGAAGCATTGTCTTTGGGTTAGAGTTCAATCTCATTTCATAAATCACGATGAGTCATCCTTTGTCCCTGTCCGCTCCAAAAGAACAGACACAACTTGTGTAAAATGACTGTATAATATCTTCTTTTTTTAAATTTCAGTTCCGGATTGGTTACATACTGGCCACAGAACTAGAGCCTTATTTTTCTCGAGAGTCTAATCCAATTTTAACAGAGCCAAAGGGGCTGCCATCTGCGCCGGACGTCACCTCAATTCAGCCAATTTCTAGTTCCAGTGTCGCAATCAGTTGGACTCCACCCCCTCAACCAAATGGTCGGTTGGTAGCTTACATTTTAAAATTAGAAAAGGAGCCCCATGGGCCTGCAATAATTAAAGAGATCCCCATTCCCTTGGGGGGTGTTACCGGAGGACGAGGCTACACTTTTTCGGGTTTAGTTCCTGACACAAATTACACGCTTGCACTATCTGCGCAGAATTTAGAGGGGGAGGGGGATTCAGTCAATGTAAAATTCACCACACCCCCTTCGTCCATTTCTAATGGTGAGATTATACAGTGGTTTTGGAAAATTTTTGAAGACTATAATTTCCTACAATATTTTCAGAAGTGTCTCAAAGTCCAGAAGCTAAACTTCTTGTCGCTGGAGCCAAACACGTTTATTTCCAACCTCTTGACCTTCTGATGGGACATGAGGCGCCCATTTACTCCGCAGGACCTGGCCTTAACATCACAGGTACTTTTGCTTTACAAACTATTGGTAATACAAAACAAAGTTTTATATATAAACATCATTTATGCTTATATAAAGGTTTTGCTCTACACGTAAAACGAAGCTACGCTTTCATTTCCACGTCAGATGGCGCCGTGCGACGACTCAATTTAAGTTTGGCGGGTAGCCCAAATTCAATTTCAAATTCTACTCCCGCCTCAATCATTCTCCAAAGCGATCGACTTGAGCTAGACGTTGCAGCATTGTCCGTTGACTGGCTTCACAACCGATTATACATTGTCGGGAAAAAATCTGGAAGTGGGGGGTCAAGTCGAAGGGGGTCAAGTGGATGGATCGTCAAGCGATGTGATCTTCAAGGAAATTCATTGACCACCGTTCTAACAACTCTAAGTGCTAGGTTTGGTGGCAAAATTTTAAAATTTAAAAGAGGGAAATTTAAATTAAATTTTAAAAATTCTAGGCCACTATATTTTGCGGCGGATCCTTTCACAGGCTTTCTCTATTGGGTAGAACCCCCTTCAAGGACTTATGGACGTGGTGGCCTTTTTAAACTTGACCTTGACCTAATTGCCGATCCTTTTTTGGCCGAAAGTCCCCGCGGAGAGCTAATTCTGGAGGGAAGGGAACTTGGACCGTTTACGCTGGACGTGCAAAATTATCGGGTCTTGATTATTGACAAGGAAAGAAATACGGTCTATGCTGTGTCCCTCGAAGGGTGGGTTTTAGAATTTTGTTTTGACGTATATTCAAGTTTTAAATTAGTACACGATATCGTTTTTATACCGAAAATGTAAATTATTTTCTTTTTCAGAGAAACTACAGACATTCGGCCAAACACTCAGAGCCCCCAGTGGCACGACGCCATCTCCCTCGCCCTCTACAACAACGTACTTTTCTGGACCACACCCTCCTCCATTCTTTCGGAAGAATACAACGCGGGCTCTGGGTCGTACTACCAAAACAGCTTCAGCATCCAACGCTCTCTCCAACCTCTAGTAGGCTCAGGTCTTGCGGCATTCCACCCTTCAGTCCAGCCCGTACCGGTGCCCAAAGCTCCTCCCAGCCAACTCCAGGTATTGTACGGACAACGGAAGGCACGAATCAGTTGGCGACCACCACCTCCAATCTCCGCCATAGGTAATTTCATGTTGGACTCCGTCATAGGAATAGAACTCACAATAATTTTACCCAGAAGTGCTCTGGAATGAAGATAATTAAGTCAATTTAGTAGGCAGCTATACAAATGAAATCACACAGAGTGTCCCAAAAAAAAGTTTCTCACACCCTGTACATATTGTAACCGATTTAACATTAAAAACAATTCCCACTTTAAGCTTTCTCTCAATTTTTCTAAAGCATACCTGTGCACAAGGCATACGGCATAAGTAAAAGTAATTTTCAGCGGACCACACCCACCTGCCCCTCCCCCTGTGCACAGGTTGCTTTCTAAAACTATATCTTTTAACTAATTAAAGAAAAAATTCAAAAGTCCCTTTAGTTTCGCTTTTTCTAAAAAAATGTGTTTTGTGTGTACTTAAGGGGTTGGGGCCTGGTGCGAGTGGTCCTACCAAATCCGCGTCTCGGACAACCGCTCATTCAACGTTTCCTCCACGGAATTTACCCTCAAAGGTCTTCAACCTTCAACCCCTTATTCCGTCCATGTTGCGGCCTTTAGCGAAGGGGGTCGAGGGCCCTTTAGCTCCTTAAATAGAGGCAAGACGCTAAGAGAGACGAGCTACAATATTACCCTTTTGTGGGGGTCGGCGGCGGGGGGCCTTTACGCCACGGATACTTTGGGGGAAGAGTTGCATCTTGTGACCAATGCTCCGGAATCCTTGGAAGTTGATCCTTTGGGACAAAGTGGCAAAGGGGGACTTTATATGAGTTCATTGACCTGGTACGAGTCTGTGGTCATGTTTGCGTTGAACAATGGATCTGTATTTTACTATGTGTAAGTTTGGGTTAAAAAATGTTGATGACGACGGCAGTTATATGATACTACGAAATGACCCTTTCAGAGAACGGGACGAATTGAGCTCAACGTCCAATAAGCCATTAAAATCTACCGAGCTTCCAAACTCTGGTGCTTCCTATATAAAAGGGGTATCGTATGCTCAGTCCATTGCATACGATTACATCGGTCATCGGCTGTATTGGTCCAATCCAAAGGAACAAACCATAAACAGATGCGGACTGGGACTGGCGGGAAATAGCTTCGGTGGAGGACCAATAAACTGCGCGTCCACAGAACGTCTCCAACTTGTGACAATGGCCAAAGAAATTGCAGTAGATTCTTACAGAGGATACATCCTATGGACGACGGGTCATTCCATTGAAATGTCTAGGATGAATGGACACGCTCATGGGGTTCTATTTCAAAATGGGATGTTTTCAGGTATGCCTAAAAGCAATTACGCCATTTTTCAGTTTGAATGTTTTGAATCAATAATTATTTTCAGGCAAGCAGATAATGGGGATAGCCTTGGACACTGACCAACCCCGAATTTACTGGATAACCTTGTCCGCATCTGGATCAACTTTAAAATACATGCGCTACACGATAAGATCTCCGCAACAGCCCTTGATACTTGCCACTTATGAAGACACGGTCATCAGTGGACCAATTCGCTACTTTAACGACAGACTTCTTTGGCTTCAGTCTCAGTCTGAGGCCGTTGTAGTCATCACTGATATCAACGCCCATGAAAAAAGCTCTCTCAAGCTGTCTACACTGATTGCCAACGTGACAAATGTGCACGTGCGGGACCAAGGGGCGTTGAGGTACCCTGGGGGGCTGCCCAAGTATGGCGTCCAAGTCAGTCCCAAGGAAGTTCCATGTTGGTCCCTTGGAATTGCGGGTCATCATAATAATTTTACATTGAGTTGGAATCCTGTGAATAATACTAATTATGGGAAAGTCGTGTATGAAGTTAGCGTGGATAATGTGCTCACGAGAGTAAGCTAAATTGTTATTAAAAATTAAAATGCCATAAATTAATTTCCTTTTACAGGTCACAGAATACACAAACTTGACGCTAAGCCCTTCTTTGCTTTCAAATTCCTCATCCTCTCTCACGTTCAAACCTCACAGCTTCATTTCAATTTCCATCACGGCCATGACATACTGGGCCTCCTCAAACGCTTCCATATGTCGCAAACGAACGCCAGACTGGAAACCAACTGCTCCCCGAAACCCACGCGTCTACGTCAAACCCCCACAGCACTTTCCTTACAATCCTAAAATCAGAGCTGTCCCAAACCCATCCGTTTATGAAGCTGAGCTCCGATGGGACGAACCCCTTGAGGGCAATGGTGTTTTACTAGGATATCTTATAAAATGCTGGAAAGCCCAAGGGCCAGGACAAGGGAAAAAAGAGGCATGTCACTGCGAGGAAGTTGACATGGTTCGTCTGAGTTGTGCCCTCAAACGCCTGGCTCCAAATTCTGTCTATGAGGTTGAGGTCCAGGGCTATACAAGTGCAGGTCCAGGGACGTGGTCGGAAAAGATAATGCTGGACACTGGAGTCACGGAAGAAATACCACGACTACTTATTACCACTGGGGGAAAGATGGAGCTTTTGGATGTGGATCGAGGGGAATTGGAAAGCATTAATTTGGGATATCTAAGCCCAATAAGTGCAACATTTTTGGGGTTGGATCAGACTTTATATTGGTTCAATGAGGGACAGGATTTGATGAAGGCCAAGGTAAGCATTTTTTGGAAATTATATATCAGATTGGCATAATTTAATAATATTTTATTAGAGAATATTTCATGTCACTCTATATTCTATTTCTATTCAATACAAGCAAAATAATTCCAATTATGCGGGGTCCGATAATTGTTACAAGGTTTTGAACAAATGTTCTGTTTCTCAACCCGCGGCTGCTTGCGATATTTAAATAGTAGCCTCCCGAACCCGGATATTCTTTGTCACCTCGTTCCACGAACTCTTTAATCCTTTCATAATCAATCTCGGTGTCAGATTTAAATGCCTTATTTTGGTTATATCCTACGTCTGAATTGCCCCCAAACCCCAAACTGTTTTGCTCACTGTAGTCATTATTAGGCATATAGCTATTGTCCATAGGAGGATTTGGTTGACCGTAAGATGAACTATCATACCCATCCAAAGGTACAGCAGCCTATAGAAATATCATATTGTAACTTTAATTTTATTATTTGTAGTAAAAAATATTGAATGCGTGTACCATTGAAGGTCCATCTTTAAGATATTGTTGCTCGTTATTTGATTGGCCTAAAGAGTTGTCTTGAATTTGAAAATCCCCTCCTAAATCTGAGGCAGGGTACGTGCTTTGATTTTCTGGGTTAAAGTAATCGTCATCTTGGTTTTCGGGAGTGTCATACTTGATGGTCGTTGTCGTTGTTGACGTAGATTTAGGTTTTTTAGGTTTTTTAGGTTTTTTTGTAATCGATCCAAAAAGTTTGTTAAGCTCTTGCACATCAACTGCCATTTGTGGTGCTGGTTTTGCCGTTGTTGTAGTCGTCGTTGGCTTTGGGGTCGTTGTAGTCGTCGTTGACTTTGGGGTCGTTGTAGTCGTCGTTGACTTTGGGGTCGTTGTAGTCGTCGTTGGCTTTGGGGTCGTTGTAGTCGTCGTTGGCTTTGGGGTCGTTGTAATTGTATCTTTTTTTAGAATATTTCCTATCTGTGCTATAACTTTGTTTAATTCTTCCAGATCAACTGCTTGTTTTGCTACTGGTTTTGGCTTTATTGTAGTCATCGTTGGCTTAGGAGTAGTTGTAGTTATCTCCGGATATTCTTCTTCCTGCATACAATCTTCACCATCGTCGTCGGCATCACACTTTTCCCATTCATTACCATTCGAGTCAAATAGTGAAAACTCATCTTTAGTTTCTTCCCCATCTCTGCGTTCCAGATCCCCATAGCCATACCCCGGAGATCTTTGGCCCCCACTTTCAAACCCGCCACGATTGTTGTAACCGCCCTTATTATAATTGTCATTGTTGTAACCGCCCTTGTTATAATTGTCATTGTTGTAACCGCCCTTGTTATAATTGTCATTGTTGTAACCGCCCTTGTTATAATTGTCATTGTT
>JAQIXN010001837.1:0-15078 GCA_034698145.1 Proisotoma minuta
TATGCCGAAACGCATACTTAGGCTTCGCTGGTGACCATGATCGTGACCATGGTACCTTTGTCTCACCTAAGAAAAATGAATCTGTGACACATTTTTACCGACATTTTGGCAAGAAGACGCAAACTCTTATGTATGTACCAAATATCGAACTCGACCTAAGTTCAATCTGAGATGCACTCCTTGATGAACTGCTTAGACACAAATTATAGACATTATAATACATCGTCATGTCTAAATGATGATTCTTGAAGGCGACAGAAAAGTTACCAACGTTGTTTGTAATATATAAATTCATTTTGTATACACATTCATTGAGCAATTGCATTTGTGCATGTCCTCATTTATCCGGTCAATCAATTCCATTGAATTTAATATATCCACGCACCACTTTGCCATATACAGAATTCTCCAAGTTGTACATATTTGAGCATGTGCCAAATCTAGCCAGCAACAATTTATGAGGTCGTTTATCACTTTTCTAAAGTCTTATTTTGCAAGGCCAGACCAGACTCAACACTTTTCTCAATTTTATTTTATGCAACTTTAACCGATATCTGAAGAATGTCTACAAATTCAGGAAAACGAGACCAGAGTTTATGTAAAAACCAAATTGGCGTGATTTGTATGAATTTACACGGTGTGTTTGCTCAAGTGTAAAAGTTAATTTTAGCAAAACTTTACTCATCTCAGGTTCAATTAGATTTGAGCAAAAACAAACAAACAAACAGGATTTTCGTTTTATTTTGATAAACTAAAAAGATAACGAAAGAATCGAGAGAAAAATGTCAAACCCATGAATCTAATCTTCAATCCAGTAGACACGCCAGCCAAGTCGCAATTACTTAGTCTTTATGCTAAAGTATAAAAGTTCAATGAGTTTTTAAACTTTCTTCATCTCATTTGTCAATTCTTCCCAAAATACAAAGCTGTTATCCATTAGTCTGACATCAGGCCATAAATGTTTTAAATTTAAACGTCGAGACTAATGAATCACGCTATTTTCTTCTTTGAAGCCATATCATTATTGACTAGGAATTTGTTAGCACATTCCAGAACACGTGGAACATAAACAAGCTCTAAATTACTACTAACAATAACTGCCATTGTTTACAGATAGCAAAATTATAAACTTCAATAAAATTATTGTTTGCGATATGATGCGATAAAAATTTACAACTCGCTTTGATGGCTATACATAGATAGATTGTTTGCATTAGATAGAGTGAATTATATTTGAATACAAATAAGTCACGTTTTCAAGCATCGCACTCTAAATAAAACACTTTTTCGATATGGAAAATGTGAGTAGGTTAAGAAGGTTATGCAAACATAAAAATCTGGGATTACCATATTTATGTAACATTTCCAAGTTTTGTTTGCATCTCTAAATATAATCCAATTAGCATTTCCCGTCCACTACAGATGCGTCATAAGTAAAACTAAAGGGTTGTGGGTTCATTTGGTTTTATGATGGGCGTGAGCATGTGTTAATTATTGTAAGGAACAACCTAAATTAATCAATAGACATCACACCCCAGCTCCAGAGTTGGCTATTGTTACAAACAAGGTCAATCGTTTAGCTACACGTGACTCGACTTAATTGTCTGCTAATCTACTTTGCATCATGCATAATGCATAAAAATGTATATACTAAAATATTTTAAATTTCTATCTAATCTCACCTACTTTTCACTTGTCGTACCCAGAGACGCAGATGTGGTTTGAGATTTGTAAATTGCAGAATTTGAGCAGATGCGGAACGTGAAACGTATGTAATTATGGTAAAGTTAGAATTTATGATTATTTAGAGGGTTTGCACGTGTTTAAACAAGTGGCTAATGATATTTTTTTAATTTAGCATTCCTTGTTAAAAAACATTCCAACTCAATTACAGCCATTAATTAACCTGATTATTTTGCTCTGGAAAATTAAAACCTTTAAGTTTTATGCATTTATATCTGCATAGTATTGTAAAAACATTTTTTAATTGTACAAATGCCAACACGTGTCCCATATATGAAGCATTTTTTTGTGATTCTTTTAATCTGCGTCTTTTGTATGAAGTGTCATTAGTACCATTATTATTTCAAAACAATTTTTTTCATACAAGGCACAAACAAAAAGTTGAAGCAAGTCAAAGTCTGCAACTCGTGTATGAATATGAACGCAGTTGATTTTGTATTCTGTCCAAAATCTTCCTTCATGACGCTTTGAACAAATAACCTTTAACCCATAGTTTAAGTTTGTCGTTCATGTACAAATGGAAATTATTCTTTTAAATACATAGTAAAGCAACTCACAAAATTCTTATGTATATATTGCACATGAACATGGACAAAAAACGCACACCAAAAAGTATATTTATTTAAAATGAAGTCATGTGTCATGACATGTGCAGACACAAGCTATTCATGTAGGCAAGTTATTTTTTTTACTGGGTTATCAATACCACAAGTACAAAAATAAGTCAAAGTCTCAATGTCGGTGGTTCAATTACTCTTCTGGGAAAGATAACTTCATTCATCCATTTCCTCAAATTATTTATTGGTAATAAAAATAAGGAATATTACGATTAAAGTTACGAAACATGTTTTGTTCAAAGTAAACGAGTTGTTGAGTTAATTACTTTTTCATGGATTGACTGATTGGATTTGTCACGTTGTTTCCAGAGACAGTTGTCCAACTTGGACTTTTCCAACTTTCTCCATGATTAGATTTTTGCTTTATCGAGTTGATGAACAAAGTCACATGCAGGGCACCTGACTTGAACTTTTACCCATGTCATTTCATGCCAACGGTACAAAGCAAAAATGTAGTGGCTTTTACCAAAACTTTTGTGTATCAACTTTCCCTTCTCTCAATTCCAACAAAAGTTTGAGCATTCATATTGTCAAAAACTAACCAAACACGGAGAGACGGAGGTGTATATAGTTTTCTTTTTACATTTCTCTAACTATTGCTCAACAACTATGTTATTATCACGGAAAATGTGCCGTATCTTATAAAGTATAAAGTACAAAACGAAGGATGTTATAAATGTGCTGTATCTTATAAAGTTTACTTTAAAAGGTTTACCAAAAAGTACAAAACGAAGGATGTTATGTAATCTATAATAGCCACTTTCCCTTCAACTATTTGTTTTATCTCCTTTTCTGGTTTTGTTTAAATAGCTAAAGGGAATATGATGAGATTTAGGCCAAATTTTGTGGTTACCCAGCTGAAACAATTTTGCAATGTGGGACAAGATTAAATTTTCTCTGAGCTCAAGTGTTGCGATGGATGAAAATATGAGACATGGCAAACTAATTTAATGCTTTAGGGGAAAACAGGAGTCAACTGGTTTAATTAAGAATTTCCTTTTCATCTTCACATACACTAAACAACTTCCTGTCATCCTCTCTACAAAATTTTCTGAAACATATAACTAAAAGTAATCCGGTTTGAAATGTAGAGATATTTATATGCGTGGGTGTAGATTGTAGGTCAAATGTAAGACATGCACTTCACTTTCCCTCATACATAATACAACCTTCCTTTTCTGTGAAGTGGTGAAAGCACGTTTCCTAATCTGTATAGCCTCAAAGGGGATTATTTAGAATAAACTTTTTAGCTAAAGCAGTAGGAAGAATTCCCGAGGGAGTCAGAGGAAGGGGAAAAAGATGAGAGAGAGAGAGGATTAGGAATTTAGGAAAGAGTAGGGCAGGCGAGGCAGGCCACGAGACTTGAATCGATCACGTCCACATTTTGCACGAGGAAAGCATTAGTCAGTCTCTCTCTTTGGTAAATTAAATGAACGACACCGCATACAATACAGTCTTTGGGTTTTGGAGAAAGTGGCTAGGATATAACCTGTAACGTTACATTCAAAGTCCTTGACTTGAGACTGTCTCGCTCTACTAACCAAACAAGCTTCAGCTTACTTGCTTTTGAGTGAGGAAATGGATGGAAAAGCTCCGTTTAAACTTTCTCCAACGACTTCCGTCCAATGCCTAAAAGTAGATTCTTTTGGAAGGGAATCGCGTGATCTTTTCCCAAAAATGTAGGCCAAACACGTGGATTGCATACACATTCCTATAGATAGTTTATATGTATTGTTTATGTAGATTGGCCAAGTGAAAGTAGTTTTAGCTATGTAAAATGAAACCTGCTTTATTTGTTGTATTTTTTCTTTAAAAACAGGAATCTCAACTTTGCAGCAACGGGTGGAATTGAAGAAAATGAGTATGGCTTTCCTAAAAAGAAGACTGTCAGGGTAAGAATTGAATGATTACTATACATGACTGCAAATTAGCATAATGTATGCACATATATAGATGTTTTAAAACCGTTTTTTTTTTTCCTTTTTAAGGATCCGCTATCACATAGAATTATTGAAAAGCGACGAAGGGATAGGATGAATAACTGTTTGGCAGATTTAGCTCGATTACTGCCACCTTCTTCGTTACGCAAGGGAAGAGGTAGGATCGAAAAAACGGAAATTGTTGAACTGGCAATAAAACATTTAAAACATTTACAATGTCATCCGTGCCCGTCTGGAGGTATGCATAACAGATAGATGGTTACATATATAAACCGATTGATATATGACTCGTAACACATTTTATGTCCTTTGACTTTCTCCTCCAGATAAATGTGAATTCAACTATATCGTAAAAGGGCATCGGAGTGAAAACTGTAGTCCTACAAGGTCATGTGTGACGACACAAGTTATAACCACATCAACCACTGATGGCAACTTTTCTACATTCCCTTCAACGCCTGAGGAACATTTTCGCTTGGGCTTCAATGAATGTTTGAGTGAAGCAATGCATTTTCTGGTGGAAGAAGAAGGGATGTATCCTGGGGACTCTCTATGCATTAGAATCCTTAAACACTTGAGGTCACATTCAGAAAATTTGATGAGAGAACATTTCGTAAGTTTGTGCCCAGAAATACTTGGCCGAGATCGTGGATTCGTGCAATATATAATAAGTTTTATTATTCAGGGAAAGGATGGAAAACTTCGATTTCATAATGAGCCAATAATAAAAGAAGAAAGCCGAAAAAAGGCTGACACTGCATCCGAGTTTAGCATCAATAATAACAATAATGGAAGCTCTAGCTCATCAGGATATCAAGCAAATGGTTCTTCGTCGTCTGGAAGTGATGGGAATTGCAGTGGAGGACAAGGTAGAATATTTCACTCAAAATATATTTATAATTTATTCATGCTGCTTCCATTTGATGAGAAAACACTCTGCTTTGATTTTGTTATTTAGACCTTGAAAGCCAAGAATCGTTCCAAATTCCAGTGCCAAATGGTAACGCTGTTGTTGTACAGCGTGTGGTCACAGCGGAGAGACATCCATCGATAAATATTGACTATGAAGGGGAAAATAGCTGTTGTTCCACACAATTGTCCTTAGACATATCTGATGTTTGCTCGGATACAAAGAGTAATGCAACAAGAAGTTCAGCAAATGTTAATATTAAGCCACCAATACCCACAATAATTTGCTCTTCTTTGATAAATGGGTAAAGAGAAAACAAATTAATAACAAACGAATGATGTTTTTATCATATTTTTTTACAATAAATTTTTTTCACAGCTCGTCAGCTACTCATAGTTGTCCTAATGGACGTTTATCAGATGACGGCCAAGATGGAATGGATAATTGTGGCTCTAATCATCGTTACAAATTCAAGAACAACATTAAACAACGTTTTGTGGCAGATCTCGTTCCATCATCAAAGAAAGCAAATCTCATAACAAAAGCATCCCTCAAACAAAGTGAAAATGAAGAAGAAGAAGAATGTGCATTAAATTTAAGTCCACACAGTGAAAATGAAAGTGAAGAAAGAAGAGAGAGCAGTGATAGTAAACTCATTACAACTATTAGAAATAGTTCACCTCAAGTACAAACGGACGAGGAAAGTGTCTCTAACAAAAGCTATTCAGTTGAAAGAAAACGCAGAAACTCCAACACTTCTGGCAAAACAATTTCAAATGTTTTGACACCGAAAACAAACACAAGCAAAGTTGCATCTCCTATCGAAGATGACAACTTGATGGAAGATCCATTAGAACCACCAGATATAAAACTTTCCAAAGAAGAACTTCTTCTTGCGGGAAAAGTAGGAGAAAGTTGGACAAGACAAACTAAACCTTCTACAATTTTAGGGGAACAGTCTCAGGGAGTCCCTGCATTTGCACTTTATGAAAAGGGACTATATTACATCCCAATGACTATAGACAAGTCAATGCTTTCTCCATATCTCGCAGGCATTGATTCCAATCATGTGCCACCACTGCATCCTGTCACAATCAGCGTCTCATTCCTCATTTCCCAAACAGAACAAGGGAAACGAATAAAGGAAAATGACAGCAGTAGCATCAGCCAAATATTACCAAATGCACTCGAAACTATGCGTCCAGTGCCAGCTTCTTTTCCCATAATAACCTCAAGTCCTTTAGCTATTCCTGCAATTACTACAAATGCTGCTGCTGCTGCTGCTAACACAGCAAATGTAAAGGGATCAAAAACTTCATCCAAAGATGCTGCCAATAATTATCTCATGAATAGATTCCATTCTGCCCAATACAACCCTGCCATTGCATACCATCGTTATCCGATCTCTTCTGGAAATTCTCCTCATATTACGACCCTGCCATCTCCTCAAAATTTGAACCACAAAGATTTATTGTCTCATCAACAATATTATCCCAATTATTATGTAACCGATCCTACACATAACAATTCAAGTTCTGGTCTCATCCCTTCACATAATCCCATGCATGGGGGTTACGCAAGTTCTAGTAGTTCTAATAGCAGTTCCGTAGGGAATCATCAGGGTCGAGGCTGTAGCAATAGTAGTAGTAGGAAAAGATCAATTGCTAGTTTGTCCCCGGGGTCAGTGTCAGGGACAAGTAGTTTGGGCTACCATTCGTTTAATGATAAATACTCTCCAAATCCTGCAGAGTCGTATCAGGCTTATCACCACCATCCACCACAGCAACACTACTCTTCAACCAATTCCAATCAGTCATCTCAAAATAATCATGGGACAGGCCGACATCATCAACACCATCATCATTCCTCTGCAGCCGTAGTCCCTACTGGCCACAATCAATATGCATCATTTCCAAGTAATCTCTTACACTTTCGTTCGGATGAACATTCTGCAGGAAACTTAATGACAGAGAGACAAAGTTCTAGTCCTACGAAAAGGTCAAGGAAAAACAAGGACAACAATACGGATGATTTAATCAAACCAAAGCCAGTTGGGAAATAAAAAAAAATCCAAAGATAAATATCAAAAAAAAGTAGCACACAGTTTAATAAAAAATACTCTGAACGCTCAGATTACAAAATAAAACGTTAGTCATATAAATCTCGCAAAAAAATCAGATGATGCTTTAAATGTTTGTGATAAATTATTAACCTTAAAACTTGTAAGTCAGATAATCATGCGAAAAAGTACAATTAGTTAAAATTATATTATGGTTTTTTTTTTATTTAGAAAGTTTGATATGTAGATGTACCTGAATGAATGACCATGTTTAGCCAAATTATTAAATACATATAAAATTATTGAATTTATTAACAAAATTGTTTGTTTTTTTCATAATAACTGCTTTTTCATATTAAAGCACCAATTTAAAAATGTGAAATTGATCAAGCAAATTAAAAATTACACGCCACCCGTAATGTAAACTTGCCGATTGTTACATTTTAACGAGACTTCTTTGGCCAATTCTGTTTGTAATTCTCGGGATTGTTTTATCAAACTTTGAATCTTTGGTTTAATTTGGACGATTTCTTCGGCTAATTGAGCATTTTTCTGGATGGCTCCGTCAGCCGAATAATCTAATTTTTTGGCTAACTTCAAATTCTGTAGCAATGAATCTGATAGACGTACAACGTATCTACAATCAAAAGACACCGTTTGTTTTATATTGTGTGCTAAAAATTGTGTTTATATTTCATTACCTTTTGGACTCCCTAACTAAAAGAAATTGTTTTGTCTTTGTTTCGTTAAAGGTTGATAGGACCTGTGTAGTTTGAGAAAGGTATTTCCCAATTTCGCCTGCACTCATTGATTCTCTTTGAGATGATAGCATAACTTCGTTTGGGTTTTCATTTTTAATTTCATCCAATCTTTGAGTCAAAAATCCTTCCAACTATTTATCAATAAAGTTAAAGGTGAAAAGAATTTAATTTAAAGTGGGCATGCATACCTCGAACAACTCGTCAATGAAAAAATTTCTAGTTTCTGAATTCTCCAGTACGGACAAAGCTTCTTCACCTCTTGCGACACCTCCTTCTAAGCCGTCTTCTTCTAACACAATTCCTGCCGTTTCAATACCATCAATTGAAAAATCAATTTTGTCATCATGCTCGCCATCCGCTCCACTCGATAAATCAATGCCACCCCAGTCAATGTCACCTTTATAAAAAAAGAACACATTGATATTGATTGTTAATTTGGTATATAAAATAATTCGATTTACCAGTTTCCAATTGTATGTCATCATCATTGCCGGATGTCAAATCCAATTCCCCGAAATCTATATCTGCGTTCACGTCTAATTCTTGACCTTCTGCAAGCTCGTCTTCAAATGTATAATTAACTGAAGGATATTCCACTTTCAAAGGCGCTTCCCCATGTTTGTACTCGTACGTACTAACATTGCCTTTTTCTAGATAAATTATAATGGGCAATTTTATAACCTTAATAAATCATTTTATCAGTAATTATTATTACTTACCGACAACAAGTCTTAACAAAGACAAACACTCTTTCTCCTGACTTTCACTCAGTCCAATCGTAGATTTTAAAAACCTCACGTAAAATTCTGCTGCACTTTTCAATTCCTTTGATTTGCTTGTAATCTTTTCAAAAATATCAGGTAGCTCTTGATTCATCATTTTAACCAATTGATTTCCAACTTGGCCTGCCGACGGCGGTTTAAGATTTGGGTTTTTAACATCTAAATTCTCAAAATGTAGTCCTAGTTGATTACAACTATGAAGAAATTTGTCCCTGTACTCTTGTGCTTGTTTTCGACTGGATGCTTCTTTCTTCTGACAGTCAACTTGCATTTGTTCTGCTTTGGACACATGACGTTTTAGAGCTGGAATTTCGTACGTGACATTTCTCGCTAGAATTGATGCTCCCTCAATCATGAAAACATTGTCTTTTTGATAAGACTTGAGAATATCCTGCCAATCCTTCATCCTTTGTGATCCATACATTCCGAAAATATTTTTGCTATCTGCCTCAGTCTCTTTTAATATTTCTACAATTTTTACGCAGTGAAAGTAGTTCAACGCTGAAAAACAAATTATTAAATAAAAAATTTAACAGACCTGAAATTAACCGATTAAATCAAATTTTCATAAACCATCAACATACGATTTGCTCCCACGAGTAATTTAGCAATTGTAGCATTTTCCGGCATATCCTTTATCGCCGAATTAATTTTTTGGCGAATGGTCCCAATTTTTTCCGGCCAATCTTTTTTACAATGATGTCGACTTACAAGCCAATCACAAAATTTATTGGCGTGGATGTCGATAGGGATGTTTTGTATGTTGACCTGCACAAACGTTTATTAATTAATGGATTATTTTAATTGAGAAAAATTACCTGACTCATTTTTGCTGATTTTTTCAACAAGTTTTTCCATATGTTGTTAAATATTTTGTGTTGAATCGTCGCGCTGAGCTTGTGATGAGCTGCTCATAATTCTCCCAGAAAATATTTTCAGCTGCGTTTACAAAACGCTCCTCCAAACAAATTACCCCCCACTCGCCCCCCACACAACAATAACACTCTGCCCCTAATTTAATTTTGTAATTTTGATTGTTTCCCTCAAACTAACAGTTCGTGTGTGGTCTTCTGGGTTTCAAAGCGACAAGGTAAGCGTCAAGCATTGTTGTTGGTTGTTGTCGCATTCATTCATTGTTCTGTACAAAATTACTTTTGTTAATATAGCCTTTGTTCCGGAACACATTGGAATATTCTGTGGAATGGGAGAAAGCAAGCAAAAGCGTGCTGCTCAAATAGCTCAAGGAAAAAGACAAAGCGTATTAGTGTACAAGAGATCTCCAGGAAGTTATTAAAACTCGAAACGGTAATCAATTGGTGATGGTGTTGGTTGAATTCAATGTTCATGCATTTGTATATTTTCTTTTCAGTGAATGATACTCATACAAAATCAATGCAATTAATATGGATCGACAAAAAAATGGAAAGCAAGAACATCGACATCCAAGTCCAATAATGCAACAACAACAACACGGGACAACAATATCGCCCTCATTTGCAAGAGGTCCATCACAACACCATCAGCAACAATCTTCTCCAACAATGCTTCAAGGGAATAGTGGAATTGTTGGGATGCAGTATTTGGGAAATGCTTCGTTTTTTCATTCGCCACCCCCACCAGGTTTTGCCCAACAAGGAAATCTTCCTCCTCCTGGATATCAACCACTGCATAATAACAACTTTCAACAACAAGGGAATACTTATTATAATCCAACAACAACTGGATTTTCCCAGCAGCAGCAAATTCCAAATTTTAATCAAAATTATGGAGGAAATGAATTTGGATCACAATTTCAAAACGTTCAATTTCATTCAAGAATATCACCAAATTCAACAGTTCATGAACCATTTTACAATAATAATGTTCCCCATAATGAAGCTGCCATCAAAAACAAGCACATGGAAAATTCTCGCACAACTAATTTAAATTCTCCTACTAGTACTAGTACATTTTCTAGTGTTCAATCTGAAAACAAGTCGCACAATAATAATGGTGGAGTTATCAAGCCTTTGATTGACAATATAGTTGGTTCAATGATGTGTAATGGAACATACACACCATTTGGACCATTGGGAGGAATTTCTATGATTCCATCAGATTTTATAAAATCAACCGAGACATCTTCTCTTCCTGATTTCGGAATTGGAACTTCAAGCTCATCACCATTTACGACATGCCTTTCTGCCCAAAGTGAAAACATTTTGATTTCAAATGATAAACAACGTAAAGGATCCCCAATTCATGATAGTTTTCCAGATGCACAACAAGCAGGAAGAGCTTCAACGCCAAGTGATGGAACAGAGCACAATACATCAAGACCACACACGCCAAACGTAATTTTCTTTATTGATGATGAAACTTATTGATTTATGTTCTAATTTTACATTTATTTTTGTAGAAACCATCATATTCAGAAATATTGGCAAAAAGTGCAAATGCAGCAACATCAAAAGCTTCTATTAGCCAACCTGCAAATTCAACAGCAACAACAACAAGTACTTCAAATTCACAACAATCACAAGCTTCCAACAAGGAAACATTAGCTGCCAGAAAATTGGATGTTGCAAGTTTAAGCTCAGCTTCTTCCGCTACGTCATCATCCTGCACGTCTGCATCTTCCAGTCCTATTGTCAAACAAAAGACTTTATCTCAGACAATAATGGGTCGTTTATTTACAACTTCTTCATATGGAAAGGAAAACAACATTGTTGGATCAGGAGGAGGAGGAAATACACCCAAAAGTTACTCTCGACCTGTGAGTACGTCGGCTTCATCCACCCCTACACATCAAAGGAAAAGCATCCCTGAGATTAAGCCAGAAGATCGTAAAATTTTATCATCTCAAAATGCTGCAAATAACAAACATAAACAACTAAAAGCCAGCAGCAGCAGTAATAAGAATCAGCAAGAATCGACTACTGACGATGCTAATTCTGAGAGGAATTCTTACGAAAATGAAGAGAAAGGTTGGACAACTTATTCTCGAAATAAAAATGCAAATCGTAACAGCCTTCCATCAATGTCAAACACACCGGTGAACAACAAAACTGTGCAACAGGACGAAGATGAAGTTGCAATTAATTCGACATCGTCAATCACAGAAGGAGTGATTGATGAAAATAATACTTCCTCCATGACAAAGGATAGCAATAGTGAGGACCAAGATGATTCACCCAGTGCGTCAAGAAGAGAATCACTAACGGAAAAGAGATCTTATCAATCGCCGGGTGGTATCTCAACAAGCTCTGCGACGACTTCTTCAACAAACTACAAGAAAGGAAAAGAAAAGGAGAAGCCACCTAAAGGCAAAAGAGAAAGTATGGAAAAATGAATTCATCTTTTATTTATTTAAGCATTATTGAATGATTTTCGTAATTTCACTTTAATCACTTTATTATAGACCGACAAGGAAGAATTCGACGCTTTGAAAAAATTGCTTACTTATGGGGAGCCACAATGATCTCTGCCTTGGCGTGGCTTGTAAAGTTAGTTACTGATGTCTTCACTTTATCCGTCACTGTTGGATCAACCCTGTAAGTTATCGTCGTTTTCAAAAAAAATCAAGTAAACGAAATTTAAAGACCATAATATCTATTTGATTGATTAATTTTAGGGTGGAAGATTTATATTCGTGGTGGCTAAATAAAGCCGTTCCTTCTTGCCTTCAACAGTTTCACGTTGTTGAAGAAAAGATACGAGTAAATTGGAGAAAGCTGAAACAGAAACTTTCTTTGTGGACAAAATGGCTGTTTCGTAAAAAGGCAGAAGAAGAAAACATTGAATTTAAAAAGAACTCACAAGATCTCCTTGCTGCTTTGGGACCTGACAAAAATATACAACTTACTAATGCAGATGAAACTTTGAAAAGACTGCTCAGCTGTAAAGGTCAAGATCCGTACACTATATTAGGGGTTCGGAGTGACAGTTCTGATGAAACAATTCGAAGATATTATAAGAAACAAGCAGTTTTGGTTCATCCAGATAAGAATTTGGTCATTGCTGCAGAAGAAGCGTTCAAAATACTGGGAAGAGCTTTTGAATTAGTTGGTGAACCTTCCAAGCGTCAGGAATACCACAACACGTTGCTAGAAGCCCATGCAAAAGAACAAGTCTATGGAGAAATTGGTAAATTAATTGAACAGTTGAGAAAAAAGATGGAAATTGCAACCAGCTCCATAAGGTAAATAATAAAATTAATAAATATAGCCCCAACAAATGTCTAATTTATTTTATTAATATTTTTGACAATGCATAAATAACTATTTAAATAATTTCATTAGATGCACGAAATGCAACTTGCGTCACAAGAAAAACAAAACGGATCGCCCACTGTTTGCAGCAAGATATTGTGCACAATGTAATGTACATCATGCGGCCAAAGAAGTATGCACAAAAAGTACAATAATTAATAATGAAACAGTGTTGTAATTTTCTGTTTGTTTTATCAGGGTGAACTTTGGGCAGAGAGCAAGGGTTGGTTTGGATTATCTTGGAGTTATTTTACTTGCATGGATTGCCATATTTGGGAGATAAATGAATGGGCAAAATGTCAAAAGAAGAACTTGCTACATATAAAAGCAGACTCCCATTGTGTAATGTACCGATTAGTTGCCGGTGGTGGAAATGGTGGTCAACAATCTTCTGGAAACTCAGGGACTTCTGCTGATGGTCAATTTCATGTCAATCCAGAAGATGATTGGGACTCATTAATTAACAATCTATACAAATCTGGTGGTGTTCCTGGAAGTAAAGGAGGGGATCATTTCTATCAACAAGGAAATGGTTCTGCCAACAATTATTATTCAGGCGCAAATGGAGCTTCAGCAAATAATGGTTCGGGATCGGGAGCTGGGAAGAAAAGGAAAGGGAAAAGGAAATAATACGAATACTTTTGAAATTAAAATCTACAAAGACAAATTTAATAATTTGAGACTTCCAATTAGTTATTCTAATACATAATTGACTAAAAAATAATAATAATAATGCAAACATGAAATTTTACGCTCTTCTGCAAGCCAAAATGTTCCGACCACAGTCAGCCATCAACATCATACAAATGATAACTTGATTATTAATTTTTAGTGACCCGTGTAATAATGGAATTCGTAAAAATTTATACATTCTGTATTGACTAAATAAGTATAAATACGAAATTACATTTTACTGTGGTTAGTTGTTGTTGCTTTTTTTAGATGGTTGATTGGATCTTTGCTCTTGATAATAATTTCTATTTTCATGCATTTATAAATTATCAATTTGTTTTTTGTTATGTAATTTATATTGATCCTGTTTGTCAAGTTTTGAGATGGTTTAAAATGAAGAATAATTTTACATTCTTAATTTAATTGCCAATAATTTGTGTGAGACTGACTGCTTAATTTATAATATGAATGTAATTGTTTAGATTTACATTAACTATTAAGCTAAACTTATTATGATTGAAATTACTGAAAATGCATAGGTTCAATTAATTTTTAAAATGGATTAAGAATCGTAATTTACGATTCGTAACTTACGAAAAGAAAAATTGGGATTATTTTCGTCGATCTGATTTGTTACCATTTTTGTTTTACATGAATTCAAAATTTTGAATGTTGCTGCTGAAATTAATAAAAAACCTAAATTTTAATGAACAAAGTTTATTTTACATAACAATTAATTAACTTTCTCTACAATTGCCCCTTTGTATTTTCCATATCTCAAATTTTGCAGCAGTCTCTCTGAATTTCGGTTTTCTTTCTTGATACATGACGCAAAAATAGCCCAACCGGCTAAACCTACTAAAAAACTATAATTAGTTAATATCTGCGCTTATCGCGGATGATTTTCTTACAACAATGCAGGCTATAGCAAACAATGTTGCGTACTCTGTCCAGGTAAATCTTTAATACGTAATAGACGCATATTTCATTTAACTTATTGTTTGCATTTTTAGGTCGCAACCGCTCCAACTTCGTCTTCCGAGGATCGATTACAAGCTTCCAAGTTTTGCAATGATTACATTCAAAATTCAGCCCCCATTGAATTATGCGAGGTTGGATTTTTGCTCACAGGACACGGCGACCCAATAATTGTCCGCACAGGCCTCCAATTTATTGAACATGTCGTTAAATATAATTGGCAAGGACTCGCTGAAAGGGAGCAAATCAAAGATAAATTGTTTGTCTTGATGCAAGCTGGGATTACATCAGGAGATTCCCGATGTCCTGCATTTTTGCAGGAAGCTTTGGCAAGGTACTACAATTTTCATGAGTCAGAGCGAGATT
>JAQIXN010001838.1:0-15059 GCA_034698145.1 Proisotoma minuta
CAATTTTTAGCAACTTTTTTGATCAAATTTGTAGTTATGGATTAGTCGACTTGTTTTACGGCGGAGCCCCTCAATTATCACACCTGAAACTACAGTCTACATATATTTTCCATTCTATGCTCTCGGGTCAATTTCTACTTTCCCTTTACGGAAACATTTGAGTTCATGTCTGGCTCTCGTTTCTCAAACTCTGCATTTAGAGACTAATGAGTGGAAATTTAAACCTTATCGACATGAAGTAGTGAAACAATTTTGTACTTTTACAGCTTGCAATTTTAGTTTATCTCACAAAGAACTTTCTAAAAAAGCTCACATTTTATTTTTCTAATGGGCAATGTCATCAATAAATGTTTCTCTGCTTAAGCGTTTCGCTTAAACTTAAAACATGTTTTCTTAGACCAAGGATGGTGGGAGTATCTATTCTATTTATCTCTCCAATTCAATATATCTTTCAAACACGAATGCTGAATAATTTAATAGATTTACGAAACTCTTGTCTTAATGTTTCATGGCAGTGCACTCAACTCTATTATTATTTCTATTGTTTGTTTGACTAATCCACAACCAAGCCAAACATTTCAATATACAACCACTAATGCTCCCTCCAAACGAATTTGCCCCCTCTCTCAACGTTAGAATTAGCGTTGCATTAAAAATTGCTACGCATGTAAATGTCATTCCATTTATTTTTGGACTGTTCAAAAATAGATTAATGGATGCAGTAGTGAATTTAAAATTTAAATATGCAAATGCATCGCTACATATAGCAGCTGCACTTTCAACTTGGGTCGAGTTCAGGGTCTTGATCACAAAGGTATATTGTCCATCAGTTTTTTGGGGGTTAGGCTTTTGAAGGCTATTTTGTCCATTACAAATTCATAAATCATGCATAAAATTTATGACGTGCGATTAGAAGGCTAGATTGAGTTTTGTACATGGTTGGGGTTGACTCACACAGCCACAGGTTACTATATATGTATGTACTTTCCCTCATTTAGATAAAAGGACTTGAACTGACACGGCACGCGACTCTGCGGTTTTTGGAAGGAAAAGCACTTACAAATGTCTCCGATTGAAGTGGAGAATTTTTAATGAATTTTAATGGTAAATTGATGGAACTAACTAAATAATAATAGCTCTACTCTTGTTCACTCTTAATTATTTATGCCAAGATATTTCAACTTTCCCTTTCCTCGATATTAATTTTCTTTCAATGTTCACAAAGAGGAAACATTATTTTCCTTAATAAAAGCGTTGTACGCTATCGATCTATTGTTTGAGTTGACAGCTATAAAATAAAGGGAGATAGAGCTGTCTTAATATCCCGTAAAAGAATAAGACTGCCATTTACCCAACTTAATGGCTGGTTGTTGATTGCTAATAAAGTTGTACGAGCCTACAAAATGTGAAGCAGTAGTGTAGGGGAATCTTATTGCTCAATATTTCTTAATCGCTTCAATAAAGATGGACTGATTGGTGCCCATCCCTGATTTTACCTGTAGATGAATTGTGCAAAGAGAAAGTTTATTTCTCATAATGTAACGGAATGGGAAAAGTCACATTTACCCTTCTTTTTCTTAAGCTATTTACTCAGAAAAGGGAAAAGGAAACAGAAAATTATGTAGAGTTGTTTGACGTTTTGTGAGTCGTAAAATACAGGAGGAAGTAAATATCTTCTAAGAAATATAATTCCTTAAGCTTTGAGCTGCAAACGGAAAAAAAGAATAATGAGTTTTAAGTGGCTGCAAATGAAGCAAACGGAAGGGGAAGTTTTGTATTTCAGGTAAAATTTCTTGGAACCTTGCAAATAATTTTTCCGGTTGGTATTTTTTGATATTGTAGCATTCTTGAAATTCATTTATTTATACATATGTATACATATTTCAAAGTTATATAAACGCTATTTTTTAAGGAAAAAATAGTGTTTCAGACTTCTCCCCTTTTTGTTCTGCATGTTTCGTAATATTTCAACGAGTAAGAGGAAATTCCAGTTCGTTGGTCAATGCAATCTGTAATTTGTGTTTTCAATACTCGACTCATAACTCACAAGTATCATCATCGTGCATTTTGTATTGTATTCCGGTCTTAACTTCCCTATTACTTGATGCATGAATGGTTCACAAGTGGAGTGGGCTTTTCATCATCTTATTGTCAACTGAAATAATCCTTTGCTGTCAAATTACGTACCCAAAGCAAATACAAATATCTGAATGCATAAATACATAGAAATTAATATTCACTATTCAGTCAACCAAAATGAATGAAATACACAATAGTTTGACTTTCACCTTCAAAATCATAATCCTCCCTTATTGTATCGTGTTATTGACTTTATATTTAGAAGGTAAATTCATAGACAGCAACTACTGGGAAATTGCCTTTCACTAATTCTGTTACCAACCGACTTTCTTTCACCTTTGGGTAATAACGTAATCTAGCGCAATTAACAGTTTGTGTATGAATAGAGCATAAGGTAATATGAATAATTGCACCATTAGGTCATAAAACGGATGAAAATACTGGCCATAAAAATTGCACAGACCAACCCACTAAAGGTAAGTCAAAGGTAACAAAAGAAATCCTTGTAACAAAATTAATACTCGCCTTTGGTTATAACTAATTTCACAGGTTTTTGTTCTATTCTCTAGGTGTATATGTTGGAGAAAATAAATGGGGTATAAAAAGACATACAAACATTCTATACTTATGAGAGGTGAGATTGGTAGATCGTGACACGATGTGAAGGTAGAGCATTATACCCGATGCAGAATTTATTGCGGGGTTAACAACGGAGAATTGGCCATAATTCATAATTTGTGGACTGTGATACTCAAGGAAAGAAACTTGCTTTGTTGCTCCAACTTACTTTTTCCACAACTCATAAAATCAGACGTTTCACAAACCTAACAAATTTTCCCTTCTTGGTTGGTTTGATTCTTAAGAAAAAATCCCCAAAAGGGTAAAAAGGAAGTTAAAATTTTATTAGGTTCAAGTTGAAATCTTGCCTTTGAAATTTAACTGACAGCTCATTTGACATGTTCAACAAGAAATTTGAAAAAAAAAACTCTGTAATTTACTTTTCTTGTTTCCCTTTGGTCACAAATCGAGCGTTTGCTTTCTTGCGTCAGCTCGTTTATCATGAGAGAAGAAAGTGTTAAATTATAGGAAGTTGAACATTTTATGATTTTATTTTGGCATGATTAACCGCAAAAATATAAAGATGTTTATGAATGATATCACGTAATTCTGTTGTACGAGTCTCAATCTGTCAAATAATCCTAGAAATTATATCAATTTATCAAACTTGAGCTCGTAAATTACAACGTGCCTTGTGATTAAGTTGTTTGGTATGCAACAACATTATACAGCCCAACGACAATATTTATGGCGTCGGTTCCCGACACAAAATGTTGAGCGGAAACTAAATCGGAAACTGAACAAGGGCAAAGGGTGTAATAATGATGGCAAATATACGTAAGAAATGGATGAAATGTAATTCTAAAAATACTTTAAATTTATTTTTGGAGAAAGTGCTTCCAATTTAAAAAAAAAAATTCAATATTTTGAGTCGTTTTAAAGTAAATGCTTCAATTTTATATTTTTACCTTAAATTTTTTTTTGCAATTTGTCAACTGATGTTTCAAGAGTAAATATGATTTTACTTTCAAGATGAAATAAGTTTAAGTGACAGGTTTGCTTAACCTTATGAATTATTAGCATTTTGCTCATCTCTTTACTTTGAAATAAGTCCTCTAGTCCTTTTTGGCTAAGGATCCTTCATTTCTTAGGGAAATGAAGAGAGACGCAACTTTCTCTTATTTTATGACAGCACTTTAGACTTTAGCAAGCTTTTTATTGATTTATGTCCCTAGTTTAAATTATTCATTCCACTTTCCCTTTCGCCAGCCACCTACGCTTTGTAATATTTACAAACTTGGAAATTTGCAAAATTTTATACCATCGCCCATCTAAAAGGTTTCTATGAATTTTGACGAAAAAAATGCAATTTCATAGTTTGATGCCAAAATTTTTTTGGATGAAATTGAAAATTTTTGTGGATAGCAAAATTAGCTTATATTTCTTCAAAATGATTGACCCAAGAGATTGGGCGACATTTTTTGCTGCGTCAATTTTCCTTTATGTTGGATTTATTTGGATGGCAGTTTCTGAAAATCCAACTAGAGTTATTAATGAAGATCTTTGTGCGGACTTGAAGGATCTAAAAAAGAAGAAATTTAAGAGGAGTCCCATAGGTAAATTAATAAGTCTGTTTATCATTGTTTTCAATTTAGCCATATGACACATGTCCACATTGACACTTTCTATTTTATAAAGTCATCATTTAAACATATTTTCCTCCCTTCCTTGTCAGCAATCTTTGACAGAGAAAGCTAAAAAGCTGTAAAATCTGAGATGGCAAAGAAAAAGCTTAGCTTGTGCAATAAAAACTTGGAAGTAAAGTAAGTGGAGTAGTCAACACATCACAAAACTTGCTCATGAAAAGTGAAAGCAGTGTCGGGAAAGTAGAGGGAAATATTTTAGTCTTGATGTCACCTCGTATACAAAGTTAAGAAGATTATCAAGCTTTTATGACGAGGACAAAAGTCATGAGTGACTGAGTTGCCAAATTGAAGGAAGGAGGATAAGCTTAGTGCTAAGTGCCTCATCCTTACATATACCTCTTTATATTAGCCAATTCGCTGTAAGCTAAGAGTGTCAGATTTACAAGTTGGTGCTAATATCAAAGGTAAACAGACAAAATCTGGGTTACTGCTTACTTGCTTGCCATTCGTTAGCAAAGGGGTTAATGGACACCTAATTAATTTTAATTAATCTCCTTTCCATCTCTTCTCTTCAAAATGTTATTGCCACTTTACATAATATTTTTGTGCACCACACCACACTCCTTTTCTTTAAGATATTTTGAACAAAGTTGAGTGAGCCGCAGTGTCGTTTGTTGGCACTCTGTTGTAATTTTGATTTTGGGGTGGACAGTGGTTGTAGACTGTGACAGGGAAATCCCTGGTGAATTGTGACTTTCTCCCGTTTCCTTTGTGGCTGGGACTTGTAGGTGGATGTTTGGTTAAATCTTGAAACTCTTAATTGGCAGTGAGAAAGGTCTCTTCTGGTTTGGTCAGGGGCTGAAGCTCTTACTTTCTCTCACAAGAGAAAGTCTTGTCTAAATTCTGTCGGAAAGGGATTAAAATTTTATAAACCTGCTCCATCCTCCTCCAGTCCTATATTTAATGCATGTTGGTTGCGGCTACATTTTGGACTAGTAACATAATGTTACTAACATTTCTAAAATTTTGAGTTGTTATTTATTTGAATGGATTCGAAATGTTTAATTAAGTACAGTGAGAGTTACATTGCCTTTGTTTTCTGATAATTAATTTTAATTAGTAGTTTTTGTAAAGATTAAGTGAAATGTTGAAATGATGGATTTGATCTGTATTCTTGGAGAAGGGATTATTTTCTCAGTACTTTTATATCATAGCATGTTCTGATTAATCTGGATGGTTGTCAGCAGACTTGTCAGGGATTGCTAGATGGATTGATGCTACTTACATTTTCTGATGAGATTAAATTAGAAAAGTTATATCCTTCGTCAGATTTGTTTGCACAATCTGATCCGTTTGTAAACACGTTGAAAGTTAAATCAAATCAATCTTATTTCCGGATTAGTGCTAATCCGTGTGAAATTCCAATCAAATCTTCCAATGTACATAAAACTTATATTTACAAACAGCTTTCTCTTACGACATCTTTCAAATTAATGTAACAAAAATGTGTAGTTGTTGTTTCGTAAACTTCATGTCATTTCTTTGCTCGCGTTTAATGCCATGTTAAATTGGATTGAAAGGTTTTCGTTTTCACTTTCCCCCTTTCTTTTCTTGATTACTTACTTTGTAAAGTACAACAAGGTTGTATTCATTTCATGTTGATCCAGTTGAAAGTTGTTGGTGTCTTCTGGAACAAGAAAGACATCTGCTCAATTTCCCAGATAATAAATAGGAAACCTGACTAGTTTCTTTTCAATTTGGCCAGATGCATGTATCCACTTCCCCCAGGGGGAAACAACAAGTTATCTGCCTACCTATTTATTTATTACCAGCGGCCACAATCCTTTCTCTGTCCCTTTACGGCTAAATTTGTTATTGTCTTTGCTTTCTTTCTTCAAGTTGTTTTCACATTATTTGTACTAGTGGATGGAAAAGTCCAAATTACAAAGTTAGTTATACATGGGCAGGTGTGTACATTTTGCTTTAGTTGATGTTTGCTTAAATTTAAATTCCGGTATTTCGAAATCTTTGTCAATATAATCTTGTTTGCATTAATCCCTTCTACACTTTATTACATCCGTTGCATTTGTTGCATCAGAAGCAAAAGTAACTATTTCAATTTTGTGGTCTTTAGGTACCTACAAAGTAGTAGTTGCTTAAGTAAATAAAAGTGACTGCACTTTCCTCAAAGTTGAAGCTAAAGCAAACTCTATTTAAATATAAATGGATTTAGTTTTGCAGTAAATAAAGAAAAAAACTCGTTTGGTTTTCTGCGTCCTTCCGTTGTGGATTTACTTTGAACTTGATACGAATAATTTAACTTTTAGCCTAAAATGCGTCAAATCAAACCAAACCAGTAACATTCGTACGTTATAAAAAAGTAAAACTGTTTACCTCATGCATTTAATAACTATGATTATACTTATTTTCAATGAGCATTGACTTCCGTTTGTTCACACCTTTCCTCTCTCTCTCTCTCTGGTCTCAAGTCTTTGCTTTATTGTTGGAATGAGTCAGTGGAAAATTTGACAATAATAAAAATGTCCAACTAAACCACTCATCATGTAAAAATGAATGATAATCAATGCCAAATACTTTTTTATCCTTCTGGAAATTGTCCAGAGTTCAATGAGAATCAGTTTCGTTTTGTCCACGCTAGCGTTAACCAAACAAAATATGAATATTAAGACAGTAGTGTACGTTTCAGTCCTTGTCTTGCTTGGCATTGTCCTTCAGGTGACATAATCTTAAAATCATATATAGAATCATAATCTTTCTCATAATATTACGTCTAATTTTGCTATTTTTTCTCCCTATTGTTATTAGACAACAGCGAGGACAATGGATCAGATAGGAAGCCCATTGGACATTGGTACAGACAACGACTCAGTCGTCCAGCCTCTTGAGGAACCATCAACTTCCGCCCCAAGTTGGTTTAACAATGCAGTTGATTCGGTCGCAAGTGCTGCAAAATCTGCAGCTAAAAAATTAGAAACTGTTGGAAAAGATTTGGCCACTTCTGTAAATGAGAAAACTGAATCTGCAAAAAAATCTTTGAACGAAGGATTGGATACTGTAAAAAGCGCATTAAATGGGACGCTCCAACAAATTAAAAGTACTGTGAATAATCAGGCGAATGCAGTTGCAAATATGACTGCAGACGCGTGAGTGTTATCTCAATTCTTTTATAAATGTATCTTTTTGCTGAAATAAAATTTCCTTTTTCATGAAAGCTTTAATGTGTTACGTTTATAATGAAATTATTTGTTATTTCACGTGATGGCATATGGCATGTCGAGCTGAGTGACAGTGACAATGAATTCTCCGGATCCCTATTGTTAAGATATTGTATAGATTTATACAGGCATGCAATTTGTAAATGGCACCGAATTATTTGTATCTTTTGATTGCTTTAAAAGTAATATTTGTTATGCACGAAAACCGAAAGTATATAAAAAGTAGATCGTACATCATTTATGTCGATTCGTTTAAATAATTTCTTTGCTCCAGTGATTTCCAAAGTCTAATTAGTTTGAAGCCATGAAATTCGCAATTTTCCTCATGTTGTCTTTGACAGTTGCACTTGCAAGTTTTGAAATGGTAATTTTTATATATTTTTTTAAATTCTGTCTTTAAAAAATACTTTTTAGGCTAATGCAGCCCCACAATCTGACGGCTCTGAAGCTGCTGATTCTTCAACAGACAAACCAAATAGCATTGTGGATAAAGTGAAAAAGGGCTTGAAGAAAGTGGGAGAACACGTTGAAAAGGCAGGAAAGAAGATTGGAGAGGTTGCAGAAAACGTTGGAAAGAAAATCAAGGAACATGGAGGAAAGGTTGTGGACAAAATTAAGGATGCTGTCAAGAAATTTAAGGATGGAGACTCATCCGAAAGTTCTGCTTAACAAAATTTAACGTACAAAATTTTCCAGTTAAAAATAAATGCAAAATTTATTTTTCTCTGATAAGATCATTTTCTAGAATATTTGAATTATGCATCACACCCTGTCTGGATTTTTATTTGTACTCTCACATCATAATTTGATGAAGGTCGAAAGGGCACACGTTTTTATTTTACGCTAAAAATTGCAATTGATAGTGCATGCATGCTAACTGGACACATAGATAAAATGTCATTTTGCAAATCACCAGTCAGGTTATGTTAAATAATGCTTTTATAAAATCTCATCACGTAATTTATTTGTATGCATGTGTATTCAAAAACCGACATAAAAAGTATTATAGCTATATTCAATGGTTTAAAACATAAATCAATAGCAAAACCTTGCTAATTTTATGCGAAAAAAAATAAGTATAAAAAAATGCCAATGATTCATGTTCCATAATTTAATTACTTACTCATTCAATAGTTCAAGACAAGTTTTTGTTCCAGTATTTAACTAAATCCATTGAGTCATACAACTGCGGGGACAAATAATTAATTTGTTACATAAGTTCAATAGAATAAATGGCTATACCTAGGTATGGTTAATATGAATATGATAAATATAAACAGTATGTATATATTTTCAGTAAGGCAACCCGATTATTATATATTTTTAATTGGTATCCTCAAGTAAACCCCTGTGAAAAATCGATTTAAAAAATTCACCAAACCTAAGAAAAAGTATATCCGACATAAAATACAAAACAATGAAAACCAACTGTGGTTAGTACGTAAGTAGTTAAATTACATTTAACTGTTGCTACCTCAGTTAAATACATGCTAAACTTACTCAACGAGAATAACAAGTCGTAGGTAGTTTTGGACTTACCTGTTTAATAATTTATTAGCTCGTTTATTGCAAATATTGTTTACAACAGTTCAACAAGAAGAATACGAGAATTGCTCATCTTTAACAATCTATGCATCTAATTAACTTGAGAATTTTCCAAGAACGTGAACGCTTGGCTAATTGAATTATTATTGTTACCATCAAGTTAAATTGTATGACGAACTATTTATTAGTCATCCTTCTGTATATCAAGTATTCAAATTAGGTGTCGTTTTTTTACAAATTGACTCAAGGAAAGCGTATAAAATTAGCTGAAGAATTAATAAATGCTTCCAGTGATAGACTCAGTCCCTGAGGGACATAATCAAATATTATTGTTAAATGGCTTCATACAAATTCCTTGCCTTTTTGGCACTTTTTACCTTAGGAGAATTATCCTCAGCTCGAGAATATGGTCTCCCAGTAGCAAAGATTTATCAAGTTCAATCAAATAATAGATTAAAACCGTGGAATAGGATTGATTCCAATTCAGAGACCACGATTGAGAATGTGGAGAATTTGAGACTAGATTGCACAGCAAATTATCCCGTACAGTGGATTTATACTGGAAACGGGATTCCTGCTTACAACTCAATGAACAAATATTCAAGAAGTAATAATCACGGAGAAACTTCAACCGACTATACAGCAACAGTTTCCATCAGTCCATTGAAGGAATATCACACTGGGAAATATAGTTGCAGTCCTGCAGATTCTTTTGATGCAAGGACCTTCTTTTATATTTATGTTCCTGGTATGCAAAGTATTTCTAGAATATATATTTAATTGGAATTTGTCAAAAATTCGTTCATTTAAATTCTCACAGGGCAAAATCTTTTCACTTCTCCAAGTGGCTATAATATTCACCTTCCTAAAAACGATTCAACAATTCTGATCCCTTGCACTGTCTCTCATCCTCATGCCGATGTCACTTTGGATAGATCCGAAGGGGTATGAACCCTTGAATAAGATAATCAGTTGGCTTAAATAATTCAAACTTGAATTATATTCTTTAGGAAGTCCTTCGAAGGCTACGGGTCAAGTCTTCCGATGCAGTTACATATGATCCCAAACTTGGGTTCAGGGTGAACATTAACAAGGTTGAAAATCCTGAAGGTACTTATGTTTGTACAGCAAGATTCGGTTCGTCTGTAAGAAGCGTGGAATATCATGTCAAATCTTCCTACAATTCATACAATTTTCAATCTGGTAATTATTATTAGTTTTAGTTTTTGTTAAAAAGTCAAATGGCTCATTTTATTGTTTCTCCACAAACAGACCAAGCTCCAGCTCGTATTGAGAAATGCAAAAAGAAATGTGGAGAAAATGCTTTTTGCGATATTGAGAATGGGCGTGAAACCTGCAAATGCCTTCCAGAGTTTAATGGAGACCCTGATTTAAAATGTGTGATTAAATGCGATGCACACACAGATTGTCCTGACACCATGTCTTGCTTTGTGGACCGACAATGCCGCAATCCCTGCCAATATTCGCAGGTTGGATGCGGGGTTGGTGCCCTTTGCAAAACAGAAAAACATCGGCCAGTCTGCTATTGTCCTCCAGATTGGATTGGGGATGAGACCATTCAGTGTTTCAATACAGTCCAAGGTCAGCAACCCTCAGGTGGACGACCTGACAATTCCAGACCTCAATCTCCCTCCCAATCATCGCCAAAGATTACACCAGTTATCCCTGCAACCACTACAATCAAATGCAGTAGCAATACTGATTGTATGTCAAATCAAACTTGCATCCGTTCAACAGCTTCTAGCTCAACAAAGACATGCGTCGACCCTTGCTCATCAAGGAGATGTGGGAGAAATGCTGTGTGTGTAGTAGATGACCACCGAAGTGCCTGTGAATGTCTTCCAGGATTTCAAGGAGATTCGCGAATTGAATGCCAGCCAATTAAATTGGAGATTGAACCAAGTTTTGAGCCTCTCATTTTACAAGCAGATCAACCAAAGAATAGTAATAGTGAATTTAAAAGAAGATGTGCCAAACCAGAACAATGTGGTTTGAGTAAGTTACTATTGTTGGGTTTTCAAGGATATCAACAATGTCTTAATCTGCATATATTTGTATTTAACAGATTCTGATTGTCGAATGGATAATGGTGGAAATCAACAATGTCTTTGTGCCGAAGGTTTTCTCGGACAGCCCCCAAAATGCAGACCCGAATGTCGACAAAACAAAGACTGCCCTGGTATACAATAAATTAAGTGAAGCATTGAACTTTAATTAATTTAAGCATTTTTTTTTAAATCAATAGATAATCATGTCTGTGTGAGTGACAATCGCGTAAATTATCCAACATGTGCCAAGACGTGTGGAAGCCGAGTCTGTGGAGCTCATGCAGATTGCGCAGAGTTTGACGATGGCAACTTTGAATGCTACTGTCCCGAAGGACTTTACGGAGATCCATTAATTAAATGTGAAACCAAAGAACAAAGATTGGGAAAAGATTGCTCAACAGATTATGATTGTGGAGTACAATTGAGATGCGAAATCGGAGCTGATGAAAGGAAATGTGTTGATCCGTGTGAGAAAAAATATTGCGGAAAAGATTTAACTTGCACGGTTGAGAATCATTCTGCAAAATGCGTTTGCCCTCGAGGGTTCACTGGAAATGAATATGTCGGATGCAACAAAGACGTAAATCATGACCAATCATTGGCGACTCGTTGTGCAAATTTAACTTGTGGGGCTCATGGAGAATGCAGAATCAATCAAAATGGATTAGCAAAATGTTTTTGTCAATCCGGTTTCATTGGAAGGCCCCCAGCATGTATTTCAGAATGTCTTAGCAATTCTGATTGTCCTACAGGTAATGGATTCTTAAAAATATTTTTTATGGATTTTGAATATTTATTCTTATGTTATTACAGATTTGACATGTGTCCAACGAAGATGTAGACATAGATGCGAAGGTTGTGGCAAAAATACAAAATGCAGAGTTGCCCCTAATTTAGATAGATCCTCAGTTTGTTCCTGTTTAGAAGGATTTGAAGGAAATCCTTATGCAGGATGCACTCCTGTTTAATTTCTGACTTATTCTCTCTCAAAATATATTGTAAAATAAAGTGCATTTCCTTTTTTAAAATACTTCTGAAACTGAAAATTTATTGTTCATGTAATCGCCACCCCTTATATTCGGAGAAAGCAATATGAGCTTGAGCTTTCGCTTTCTCTTCCTGCTTTCCAAAAGATGGCTTACCAGGGTATTAAACATGAGAACAAAGTGAAAGTGGATGAACTTTGTGAAATTTATTTTTCCCATGCTTTTAAAATTATATCTGAAGCTTTCTCGGCTACCATTATCACAGGAGCATTTGTATTTGTGTTTGTAACCTATTCAAAGCCATGATGATTATCATAACATGTATATATGCACCAATATATTTTAACATTACCTGAGGAAATATGGAAGCATCCGCTATTCTCAATCCAGTTATTTTTCGAACCCTGTAATTCATACGAATATTAGAAAAATATTTGGATTATTATTGTTTTGTTAAATAATTACTTGAGATTAGAGTCTACAACAGCCATGGGGTCTTCAGCCCTCCCCATTTTACAAGAAGAAGTTGGATGCCACATTGTACCTTTAGAATTATTTTTAAAAAATAAATAAATACTCCAAAGCCGTATAAAAAGTATTGTTGCACCCGTAAAATGTCTTATGTAGCATTCGTAGTATGCATCACTGCGTAAAGCGTGGCTTTCACATCCAGGAATATGTTTATTAGCTAATGAAGCGTTATACTTTCTCCAATATTTAGTCCCTTCATAAAGTTTCACTGTGAACTTGAACGCATCAATCAAAACAGTCATATCATCCGGATGACTAAAGTATTTGGGGTCAATTAACGGTGGATCAAAAGGATTGTTGCTTTTCAATGTGATGGTTCCTCGACTTTTTGGTAAACCATTATAAATGGTAACAATGTTGGCGTCCTTGTCATGAAAATCTGCAAGATATTCCTTCAACAGACTTTCTTTGACACCATACATTGCAGAAATATCTTTGTATATTGAAGTGTATATTTTAAATGGGATATAAGTCAAAGCGATATCAGGCCAATCAGGGTCGCCTACAGAAGAAGAAAGCAATCCTAGCCCAGAAACGTAGTTATACGACAACGGGCCTGTTCCCGACATTGCATACTCGAAAAGTGACGAGGATGTAATATCCCGACCAGAATTAAAGGACACTGTGTCGTTCAAGATAAATGGACCAAAGAGAGAACTGACATGGTCCTGAAGGTGTTGACCAACTCCTGCAAGATCAACTTTTGGTTCAATCTATAAGGATTTTAGAAATAAGAAAACAAACTTAGGCGATAAGAATTATTAAAGGATTGGTTTTCTTATGTCTTACCCCAACGGACCTTAAATGTTCAGTTGGTCCAATTCCTGATAAAAGGAGTAAATGAGGAGACCCTACACTTCCCCCAGTCAAAATAACTTCCAAAGAAGCCAAAGCAGTTAGAACTCGACCGTGTCTTACATAAGTTACTCCAGCAGCTCGATTTTTAGAGTCCAAATTAATCTGTTATTTCTGAAGGTAGATATTTATCTAATTAGCAGATTTTTCAATTGGTCTCACCTTGATTACATAAGCATATCTAATGATATGTAAATTGGGTCGAGACATGGCAGGTTTTATAAAAGCATCATATACTCCACATCTTTTTCCGGATGCTGTCATTGTAAAATCTCCAGGAAAAAATGAAGATTTTTGCATTGCATTTGGATCCATTTTATGGAAACCAAGTTCTTCTCCAGATTTTATCCAATCTTTAACTTGTGGTTCAAAGTTTTGTTTTCGAACATAAAGTGGACCATTTTTCCCATGAAATGTTTCTGTAAACAGAAATATAATTGAACTAAAAATTCCGACAGCATATTAATTGAGGCTTGCCATTTGGAAAATTTCCATCATAAGTCTCTGATTTTTTAAAATAAGGCAAACAATTTTCATAGCTCCATTGAGAATCTCCAGTTATTTTTGCCCAGTTGTCGAAATCTTTTGGATTTCCACGCATGTATATCATATGATTTAAATTGGATGTTCCTCCCAATGATTTTCCTCTTGACCATGGCATTGCCTGGAAAATTAGTAATTAAACATTTAAGTCAAGTTTTTATCTTCATGTCTCACATTATTCTCATAACCAAAGCATGAATTATTCTGTGAGACAATTTTATACATCCAATCTGTCATTGGCTGATGTAAAATTATGCCGGATAAATATGGAATGTCTTCAGTTATTATGGGATCTCCACCAGCTTCAAGAAGAAGGATTTTAAATTTTCCATTTGCTGAAAGGCGATTTGCAAGAACCCCACCGGCCGAACCACCACCCACTTAATAACAAATATAATATTTTAAAACACCATTGCAAAGTATATTAAGTACCAATTATAAAATCAAATTCTAAAGGTTTGTCTCCCAATGGATTTGGTCTCGTTGCAAGATCCGTTGTGTATTTTACACTACCCAAAAATCCTGTCATTCTGGCCACGATAAAAGCAAGAGATGAGACAATTAGTTCTGAAATTAGTTTTATATAGATTTCTCCAAAATGTAAAATGATATTTTGTGTTTTACAAACGCTTTAAAAGCCCCGAATCCATTTTGATGGCTACTTTATATTTATCACGTCGTTGGAAAAGCCAACGACTGAGTTGATTGATTAATTTTGAATGGTCAAACAAATAATTGATTCAACTATTTAGATATTAAAACAATGGTTTGTGTTTACAATTTGATAGAAGAAGACCATATATATGCATGCAAATGAGTATGTCATTAAATAGATTATGAAACCGTTTATTATAAAATTGTATAAAAGACTATTTTCAGAATAATTTTGAACTATAAATTAGAGATTTTGAAATGACTGGTTCTAATATAGAAATCAAAACATGGCATGAAAAGGTAACAATTGGGCCGCAAGTTAGGAAAAGACGCATAAGGACTTTTTCATTTAGCCTT
>JAQIXN010001839.1:0-15052 GCA_034698145.1 Proisotoma minuta
AAATCAGTTAATTTTATTTTAAACTTTTAATTGCACTCATGCCTCACCTAAGTTTTACGTTTTTCGGATATATATTTGTGAAACAAAATTGCTTCGTTTTAATTTAATGAACATCCTTTTCTCTCCAAAATGCATAAGGTTTTCGTAAAAGCGCAAAGCCCACAGATTTATTTGTTTGTAATTCTATTTAAATTGAAGTTAATGTTTTTAAGTACATTTTATTGCACAATAAAAACATTAAAGCTCTATTTGGTTTGGGTGGAAGTGCATTACTAAAATAGAGGACCCACTGCATTGCAAGAAACTTGGTTGAAAAGAATTTCTTTAACAAGATTCTATGTAATTTGAAGGACAATTTAATAGCCTAGTGAAAACGTTTAGTGACAGCTATTTAAATTGACAAGTTGATGTCAAATTGCTAAAACTAAATATGTACATATCAGGTTTTATAAATAACTTTTGAGGTCGTAGAGTATTTAAAAATATGTAATTACATTTTTGCATACTAGCAGGGGATGAAACAGGTAAACGGGGCAAAAATGACCACTTGGGAAAAGTGACCCAAAAGCAATTTAATGCAAAGTCTCAGAATTTCAAATTCAATTTCGGGAGAAACCTTTGTTTTTGAGTCTTGGGTTCTACTTTAAACTTTTGGTTACGGAATCATGCATAGCAATAGCATACATAATTTACTTATAATGGGGTGACGAAATGCCCAGTTAAGTTGGAAAAGTTTGATCAATTTTCAGCCAATTTTCTCAAACCACCCAGATACATTTGACCTAAAATGTGGAAACGTGTAATACACTATCCATTTGTCATTGTATTACACGGGAGTAATAAAAATATAGATGCTCGTTTGTCATTCTTGTTTGGTTAAGATTTACAGTCGTTTCTTGATTTTAAGGAAGAGGCAAAGAGATACAGTCTTTTATTATGCCTGATACATTTTGATGACAACGTAGATCGACAAAACTAATAAGAAAATCTGACCTAGTTTAGGTATTTTACTATAGTTTGACTTTCTTTAGCTTTCCACTTTCTTGAGTGAAAGTTGCAGATGAATGGATTTGACCTATATGCCTATATATTCGAATTAATGAATGATTGCTTGTGCCATGCCAAAATCAAACAGAATCCAACAGGAAATGAAGAAAGAAACTTGTTCATTTCCTCCTGCAGTGCATGAAAACTTTTTGAAAACAGGTCAGGTAATTTTGGAAGTTAAAGCTGATATAAAGAATCATGTTGACCTTCGAAGGGAGTCCGATTCAAGTGGCAGTGAGAATTTGTCCTCAAAATGATGAAAAAGAAAGTAAGTAGCAAAGAAATACAATTTGTATCTTAATATTCATTATGGCTGTAAATTGAACTAAATATCAGAAAAGGCTGTCAAAAATTCGGCCATACAATTACAAGATTCGACAACGATTTCCGTTACAAATCCGGAGGACTCTTCAGAGATACGAATCTTTAAGGGATTTTCTCATTGTTACTGGTCATGCGATGGATTTACAGACGTGGATCCTGATAATGGGCCATTCGTTCCAGACTTTAGAGAAAAGGGTGGACCAAAGTATTGCGATCAGGTAATGAATGGTTTAATTTTTGTTTAATTAATTTACAATTTTAAACTTTAAAAAAACTTTTTGTAACCAGAAGCGAATATTTGAAAATTTTGGAAAAGAAATGGTGCAAAATGCATATCTTGGTTTCAACTCCAGTTTCATTTGCATTGGAGATGAAGCTTGTGGAAAATCATGGACAATGTTTGGTCTAAATCAAAACAAAGGTAAATAAAAGTATGACCACTTTGACATGTCAATTTTATATTATTATTATTATTATTTGGAGTAGGTATTATTCCACAATTTGGAGTGGAATTATTCAAGAATCTTAAAGACAAAGAAAAGTCGCTAGGATCATCCCCTGTTGCAAATCCTATAATTGAAGTGAAAATGACGATGATGGAAGTGCATGATAATAGTGTAAAAGACTTGCTTGTGACGATCAATAACACAAAATATAAGACAATGGTAAAAGTTAGGGAACACCCTAAACGAGGGTTTTATGGTAAATAAATATTTTCACTATATTTTTCGACATTACATAAAGACCTTGTTTCCCAAGTTGAAGGTTTGCGCTCTGTCATTATATCAAACGCTGATGATCTTCAACAAAGAATTGATGAAGGTCAAACCTCCCGTGCGTCTTCATGTTTCAATAGGATGGGAAGATCTGCCGTGATTCTTGGTCTTTCTTTGATACAAAAGTACAGAAATGTGAAAGGGGATGAAGTGACAATGTCGGCTCTCATTGATTTTTATGATCTACCCGTCAGGTATTTATATTTTCTTTAGCTTATTATCAATATTACATGAATTTCTTTGTTTCAATCTTTTCATTAGTGGCAGCAGCAATTCTGGTTCTAATCTTAAAACAATAAATGGATATGAGGAGGACCACCACTTGGAATTACGTAACAATCAAAATAAGAATAGTCCACTCCCTAAAAGTGATCTTGATGAGCACTTGAACAAAGTGGTTTCAGCCCTGGGAAATAATTCCAGCATTTCGTACTCGAATTCCACAGTGACTAAGCTTCTTGAAAGAGGACTATCGGGAAACAGTAAGACATATGTGGTAAGTTTATCATTTTACAAAATGCTGAATTATGATGGTTTGTATGCAGGTAGCTCATTGCAAACCTCCAACCTGTCAAAAAGGTTATGAAAAATGCCTGGCCACCTTAGTCTTGGGTGAGTCAATTAAAAACATAGGAAAAATGAGAGTTTGCATATATTTATGGAAAAATAATGTTGTAGCTGACAAACTTAAGCATCTCCATACTCATCCGTTAATAAATGAAGAAATGACAAATAAATTGACGCGAGAGCTTAAAATGGAGAATGACAATTTACGGAGAATGTTGGCAAATGGAGAGTTGGGAGAGAAGAATGAATTTTTTGCATTTTCTGACATGTTGGACATTTTATCCAACAAGCAAACAAGTGAAGAGTACAAAAGACAAATGATAGACGACATCAAATCTCAAGTTAAGGACAATGAACGAGAAATTAAGATACTCAATCAGACCTTAGATGAAAAACTGAAATTGGCTAAATTGGACAGGCCAAATGTGTGTATAATATACTTACGAAAAATAAATGAGGAAGGTTCTTGTAAAGTCAAATTAATGTATTAAATCATTTTTATTCGGATAGGATTCTCAATCAATTAAAAAGCTGGAAGGAGAAAAGAAACATAAACCCTTTATTTATAACTTGAATAAAGATTCTCAACTAGTGGCAAGATTAACTCATGTAATTTCAACTGGGATCACTGAATTTGGAACAATCAAAGGAAAGGAGGGTGCATTAGTTGTTCAATACGGGCCTGGGTATCGTAAAATATATACCACTTATACAATTTAATTAGCCTGGTATAATAATATTTGTATTCATTAGAATTCGAGAAGTTCACGGGTCATTTTCATACAACGGAAAGGATAACAAAGTGTTTATACGGCCAAATGGCTTGGATTGTGTCATTAAAGTGAATGGACTTCAAATCCATTTTGAGACCCAAGTGTATCATAATGACAGGTAATTGAAAGGATTAGATTGTAATGAGACATTTTATGTACTTTTTATTACACTTGTTATTCAGACTTACTTTCGGTGGCTCTCAGCTTTGGCTATTCCAAAATCCAAAAGAACCTTGGGCAGATAAAAACACAATGTCAAAAATCTCTTTCAACTTTGCCAAAGAAGAATTAGCCCTTAAATCTCAGTTTTTCTGTCAACTTGGTGAAAGCATTTCTTCCCATTTGAAAGAAACGACGATTAAACTTTCCCCACTTATTGATGATGTAAATGCCATGTGCTATGACTTGAACAAACACGCACACTTTGATCTCATTGTTGTACGAGATATTCATAAAGTTCTTAAACAGCTCCAAGAGGAAGAAGATACGGTTGCAGATGATGCAAAAGAAGTTATTGTACGACTAACTTTGCCTAAAGAGGAAATGCACTTTAATCTTTCACCACAACTATTTCTTGAGAAATATGAAATGATAAAAAAGGAGTATATCAAAAACCAAGAACCTGAATTTTTTGGCAGAATAATGGTAAATACATAAGCTTATAAAATTATTTGCAAAAAGTAAAATAAAAGGTCCATTAAATAAATTCTAGGATTCCCCAATAAGTGAGACTCTGTTAATTGATGTCAACACAGAAGTCAACATCGGTTATGGATTGATATCTTTCAAGCCATTAGTTTATCTCATTAGCTTCCAAGAAGATGCAGTGATACTTGATTTTGTGACATTGACGCCAATAGGGACTACGACGGTTAGTGAAAGAATAATATTTGAAAAACCAATTATTAATTTTCCTGGTTTACACAATTTAATAGGTTGAAGTAATACCTTGTACAGTACATTTTGAAAAGCTGGACAAAATAAAGTCTCCATTTTTAACAAGTTCCTCAGAGTTGTTGGGAAAGCCTTTGAATTTCATGGTCAAAGTTGGAAATGTAAGCAAAGAATTATCTTCAAGATTCAAGGTTAGTTTTTTAAAAAACACTGTTTTTATAAAGGTATTTATTTTTAAAAATAAATGATATTTTCAGGATATCACATGCACTTATCAATTTCACACGGAAGCCCCGATTTCAACAAGTAATTTGGACTCTAAATCATTACCACAAGCTTATTCACAAAACAAGATGCACGAGAGACGGTTTCCAATAAAACAAGTTACCCCAAAGGTATACATATGAATTAATTATCGTCGTCATTATCTTGACAAAAATTATCAATTACAGCTTATTGAAAGTTTTGAAAATGACTTGGTTGTGTTTACCTTGTATGGGAGACAGAGAAATTCAAAGATGCGAAACCAGTTTAGGAATGATCAAGAAACGACAGCAAAATATTCTCCATACCTTGGTTTAATACAGAAGCAAAAAGCAGATTTAATCGTTTCGAAAATTCAGAACATTAGAATTCAACAAAAAATGGTATATAAATATAAAATGCATTCAAGGTGATGATTTTAATATTAATTTATCATAAGAACACGATACAATCAATGATTGATCTTTCTTCAACATTCTCTCAAACTTCAATATCCTTGGATTATCTCAAGAAAATTTCAAATGCAAAGGATGAGGAGGATGCAGTTGAATTAATAAATGGTTACAAAGGTGCCCATAAATATTGCTTTTAAATATGTAAATAGTTTAAAGTTATCTCAATTATTTACAAATCTTTTTCAGAAGAATTCACACCGCCTCAAGATGAAGTGTTACAGAAAAATTTAACTACCTATCAAAAAGTTAGTGAAGTTTGTAGCATCGTGTAAATTTTGTCATGTTGTTGAAACGTCCAACACTTTATATGAAAACTTTACTTCTGAGTTCCAAATTGGAGCAAAACAATAAATTTTTCTAACTCGTTGCTTTCCTCCTTGGAATTGGATTTCGCTGTTGATCCACGCTCCATTAAAATTATCTGAAATATATTTCATACAATATAATCCATCTAATAAATTCATTTTTAATGATACCTGTTCCTTGATGGTACTCAACTCCATTGTCTCGAACAATTTGCCATGTAAATCCAATTGCAAAATAAAATTTCGGTCCCTTACACCGATATTTGTGATCCATCTTTTTTCCAACAGGTCGTATATAAATCACTTCAATGGTCAACAAAGGAGATTCTCTCATATTCGAGTCGTAAACTGTTTCAAGACTTCCCGAGTTGAAAAAATCTGAATGTTTTCAAACACTTTCAATATAATTGCAATATAATAGAGTGCATCAAAAATGTTAATTACTTACATGAAATGATCGAGTTGTTTTGCCCTTTAAAATTAAAGTAAGTGAATTCTGCGTGGTCCTCATCTCCAGTCCAGCATTTCAATTGTCCCAAAGAAACATTATTTTGATCATAGTCCACTTTATAATGGACACATGCAGATCGCTGAACTAATTTGAGGGAAGGGATGCCACAATTTTCATTGTCTTCGTTCCCAAGAGTGAGACAGTTTTTCTTGATGTTGCATTCAATTGGGTGAAAGCAGTCGAGTTTGGATAATTTTGGACGATTGGATGTCATTCCACAACAAACAAATTCGTCAGAGTCCTCCTTATAATAGAATTTATTCTCTGACATTTCCTCTAAAAAAATGATAATTAAATACTAATTAGAAAGGAGTCTCAACATGGCTTACTTCCAGTTGTCAATTTAATTAATTTCCAAATTGGTTAAAAAATATCTTAGCATATAATTTATTAGAAATGTCGTAATGCTTCATAGATTTTGAAAAATTTGGAAATTATATAAAATTTTACATCTCAAACTATTGAAATGCAAGTTATTCCCAGGATGCCCCTATTTCGTCTGTGTAACATACCAAGCTTGGTGAATGAGACGGTCCAAGAGTGAAGAAGATCCCCTTTTGAAGCAGTGACGCAGGAAATGACTGAACCATTTTTCAAGTCCCTTTCCTCAAATTTCACAGTGGAGGAAAACGGAAAGTTTGATGAGAGATTGACTTCATACTCTGGTCTTTTTAATTGCTGAATTTTCCGAAACTTTAACGTGACATTTTCTTTCCCGTGACAAGCAAAACTTCCATTAAATGTTTTGGGATGGAAGGAAACGACGGAAGCTGGGGGCACTGCAATGACCAAAGAGTCTTTATCCGGAACAATTGTGATTTTTCCAGATTTTTGTTTGGTAACATCCTCCTGACAAATATACGTTGAAAAGGGTTCTCCTTCTTCAATGTATTTTGTGTTTAGAATGAATCCCGTTGACGGGGAAAATGATTTAATGAATTTTTTTGAGATTACTTCTCCCTTCTATGAAAGTGAAAGTAATACATGTTTATAATGTCCATTATTTACATTTTAAAATGGTTTTACTGTACCGTTAAGAGTGAAATGTTTTGTGTCTTGTCTGGATCTGAGATTGGACATGGGATCTTTAACTCCGTCTCCGTGTTTGTCTTGATCGAGATGTCATGCGAGAGAACAAAGGACCTTTCGCCTATATTTTATTTTCGATATGTCGTACATAGTAATTTAAATTTTGCTTGCTGAAATGTTGACTTGTTAAATACCTGGTACAAAAATTTGAACAAATGTGGACGAATCCTCGTCATCTTGTGAAATATGGGAACAAATATAGCGTCCTGAACTAGCTTCAGAAATTGGCATCAAATTGAGGGAGCTTGTAAAGGAGTAGGATGAAGTGTCGTTAAAGTTTGCGTACTTTCTTGCATTGTGAACCTCTGCTTGAGGACTCTATTGCAAACATTAATTACTATAATTCCAAAAAAGTCGATTTACATTAATTGTTACCCCGTAACCCTCATAGCTCCACATAATGGGAGCGGAAGCTGAGCATTCTAAAATTATGTTGGTTTTATAAAATGCCTGAGGTTCGGAGCCTAAATTCAGCTCATCCCTTCGAATTACGACAATGTTATCTTGGGCAGCTTTAGAAAGAAGGGTTGTCCCCACATATTGCCCCTGATAAGTGGTGTGTAAAACTCGGATTGTAATTCCCTTCCGCCTTGGCACAGTTACATATAAAATCAACAAAGTAATCAATCCCAGAAGACAAAAGTAAAGAAGAACTTTGATTCTGTATTCTGCCTTTTTACTGAATTTCATGTTTCTGGACGCTTGGACCCCTGCGGCCACACTGAGCATAAACAACTCATCGTCATCATCTAACCAACACGACGAAGAAGGCAACATTTTATGACCCTATGGTTTACAATTCCGGTTTAATGGATATCCGCTTCAGTTCATTGTTGGGCAAAAAGTTTGACAATAAAATAAATCCGAAAACAAACAGAGACAAAGTTGAGAAAATAATTGTTATTTGACTGTTTTTCTCTTGGACTTTCTGTCTCACTTTGTGTGATGCATTGGACTTTGTCATGCGATTATCAACTACATTATACACTTTGGAAAGAAGTGGCAGATAAAGAGGTCAATTATTGTCACAAAGTTTTTTAGCTTCATTATTCGCTAAATAAACAAAAGTTTTGTTTAAGAGTCCATTTAAGATTTTTGTTGTGACCGTTTTTAAGTAGAAGGGGCAAATGGTCAAGAGGTTTGGATAATTAGCCAACCCAATACAACCTGATTAAATAAAAAGCTATAAAATCATCTCAGAAGTATATTATGTTACGAATTTTGCCAATTTCATCCATTTCATTGTATTACATGAATATTTTGAGAATGTGAGAAAATGGTCGAATGTCACTAGGTATATGGGTAAATGCCAAGAATAATTGACATTATGTAACAATTGCTGTTACACACAATAATGAGTTGAAGTTCAGCATCTAAACAAATGAAACTTTTCAATAATTTGCACATGTAATGATGTAAACAATTCATAATTAGCTTATAATTATTCTAAACTCGTATTTAAACTATTGCATTCTTCACGTAAAGTGAGGCTCTGTGTGAAATGCTGTTTTTAATTACATCTATATTGATATTACGCAATGGAGCGGATGGTTGATGGGAATAATTTGATGGATAAGGTTCAGAAGTGACACGTCCATCAGGGGTCCATTTAAAGATTATGATTGTTTTGACCTTGCTCTTTGAGGTGCATTGCAATGTTGTAACAGACTTTTGTTGTGTCAGTAGTCCATTGTTGACTATCAACAAATTGAGATCCAAATATACACAGCTTGAATTTATTGAGACCATGAGTTGAGATTTAGCAATAGCTCGACATTCAGCATTTGTTGCAAAATACCTCTCCTTCAAAGATTAAATATACTACAGGCCCTTTAAGCAATTAACTATTTCATGTCTTATCATTATCGATGACTTTGTTAACCTTTTTTTTTACTCAAAACGTTAATTGCAAAGAAAGTTGGAACATTTTGCCCCGAGCGTTTCTCACTTTCCACTTAACCCCCTTCCTTCCCGTATTCCGACCCAACCCTCCCTACACCCTACTCTACTGTCAACTGCTCTACAATTTAAATTAACTTAATTAAACCTTAACCTCAACACTTTAAAATAATTGGCAAAAAAGGTAAGTCAATTATAACATCCAATTGGTAATGTAGCAATTATTGCTCAAGTTTTCAAATTATACAGTCCGAATTTTGTTTTTTAATTAGTTTGGCGTAAAAGCTTAGATTATAATGCATTATATGTGGGGATGATGTCGTAAGTAGATTTTGCAATGGTGCAAGTCAAGAGGTAATTGACTGGAGGCTGGTGATAAGCAAATCCAAACTGATAAAACTATCGGACATTGGTACAATTAATTAGCTTTGCGTTGGGGCGTAAGAAACTTGGCGAATGTAATGTAACCTAATGATGGAGTTGGTAGTAATTTTAGTAGTAGACAGTCTATTTCCATAATAGACGCTTTGGCAAGCTTGTTACGTTATATTTCAAGGTAATTGCAGTTTGATTTCTTAATCAGGCAGACGCATAGCAATAGCTTAACGCAGGTAGATATAGATAGCTGAGGCAAATTTTAACTGCGAATTGCACATTGCATGAGAAGCAATTGTTACACCATTTCTTATATATTCTCACATTGGCAATCGCGATGATATTGAAATAAGTTGTGAAGTTCACTGCTGCAACAAGATTACGCTCAGCATTATATGGTCTAGTGGCTAAATATTTGTTTGTTCTAATTTGTGTCTTTCTATCTAGGTCTAGTTTGTCCACCCTTCTTCAAGACCAACCCATAACATTGATTTTGAGGTTTGGTTATCATTCTTTTATCCGTACTGTAAGTGTAAAGATGTGTGCCATTAATATCAGGATTCAAAGTTGACAAGTTTTGTTTTATAGTGCTATTTGTGCCTGAAAGTGATAATTATCTATACAAAAATTGCATAATGCAAAGAAATCAAACAGTTCGAAGGAGTCTTCGTCATGTTCCAGAAGGATTTTACTTTCTTCTTGAAGGACAACCTCACCCTATGCTTATTCCGTCTGTAAGTTTAAAATAATTTAAACAATTTAGGCAATTAATGAATTATTCAAAAAAATATATTTTCGTTTAGGTAATTGATGAAGTTGCATCCTATCTCACACTTGAAGATCTCAAGAATTTCACTCGAGTTTGCAAATCTTGGAATGAGGAGGCCAACAAGAAAATTCGAAAACGAAGCAAAGTTCTTATTAATGACCAAGATCGAGTCTCTGAATTCATGAAAGTATATCGTAGGACGCCAAAAAATGCGTTACCCATTAGCTATGAACTTCGAGACGTAGACCTAAATTCTCCAGTTGTTGTTAAATTTTTCGAAGCCTTTGGTGAAAATGTTGATTTTGTGTACTTGAACCGAGTGAGATGGGTGGATGAAGGTTTAAAAAATATTTTATTTAATTTCCTCCCTAATTTGACAATGTTGGCAGTGGAAGCAAGGTAAAGGATATTTTATTAATGACAAATTGTAATTTCTTAATAAAACTTAAAACTATTGTATATTTAATTAGGGCACGTATGGATCTGCGTTTGTTTTCTGATGATGACAAACTTGAAGTTCTTCCAAAGATTACATCATTGAAATTAAATGTGTTTTCTTTTATAACGGAGATGAGCACTCCATTTTTAAGAGATTTGCTGCGTGCATGTATCAATCTCAAAAAAATTTCAAGTCTAAAGGTTCGCTCATTAAATTTTAAAGTACAATAAGTAATAGCAATTTTTTAAAATACATTTTTCTCTCTAATTTAACAGACCGAAAAAAGGAACCCCCTACCAATGCAGTTTATACAATATGTCTGTCATCAAATGAGTTATGACACAGCAGATGATGTAGTGAATTTCCCCTATACTTCGGACATTGCGATATCAGAGACTTTGATCGATAAAAATGCTTTGTTTCTACCAAATTTGTCAGTTTTGGATTGCAATTTGCGGCTAAGATCTTCGGGACTACAGCATTTTGCTGCCAGAAATTTCCCTGTTCGGGAGCTGGACTTGACATTAATGTTTGATGTGTCTGCAACATTGTTTCATGGTGTGCTTACGAGACTTGAAAACACGCTGAATGTGCTAAAAGTAAAGTTCCATCCTAGATGCTTTGTGGCTGATGCCACACTTCCTCCATTGAAGAATCTCAAAAGCCTCACATTAAATGGCTATCGTAATTCTCTTCAGTTTTTACGGAATTTGCCCAAATTAAAGTGTCTCACTCTCATTCGGCTTTACTTTGGTAGAGCCATTACTCAAGATAGGATTGAGTTCAATTTTCAATCGCAATTGGAGTCGCTGGAAATTTCTGAAGATTTTTCAAAAAAAATAAGACCGAGTACAGTTAATAATTTGGTACGTTTGTTTCCCTGTTTGAAGCGGCTTAAACTGGAAAATCTCACCGATGATGCTATCACTGAAATTTTTACGGGTTACAAACAATTGACAGAATTGAATGGAATGAATGGATTTTACTCTGATTCATCAATTACTGGGATAAGAAACATTAATGACAGTAGTGTTGATCTTTCCGAAGAAATAGAACGAAGGGGCTCATGGATTGGCGATTTGCAAAGTATGCATACATTAAAAAGTTTATTTTTAAAAAAAAATATTTAAATATTTTTGTGATTTACTTGTAGATCTACAAAAGCTTTCCTTGGGTTCACCTAAATTGACAGATGCAGCTGTATTATATGGAATTGCTAATTGCCGCAGCTTACGACATTTACACTTACTTTCCAGTAATGTGAGTAATTTCGTTATTAGATTCTTAAATAATAATCATAATTATTATAAATGAAAATTATGTTAATTACTTAACTTTTACTTTTATTAGATTACTGACGACTCTGTAACAAAGATACTCGAAAACCTTGATCTCTTTCACTTGAAAACGGAACACAGCTACAAATTATCAAAAGAAATGAAAGAATATGCCACAACCAAAATGAAAGGCCGTCAAATCAACATAAACGATTATGAGGGGCCACTTAAGCAAAGCGAAATCCCGAAATTCATGAGACGCAATGGCAATGCATGTGTTAAAATAATTAGTATCGATCATGAATGATAAAAGTAAAGTAAAAGTTCACAAACTATTTAAGATTTGACATATGCGATTTTCAAAATTTTTGTTCAGTACTAGTTAAGTACCGCTTCCCACCTTACAATTCAAGTGTACATAAATTATTTGCTGTGATTTTTTTTTTTATTTAAGTGATATATCTATTAATATTATATAATGTAAATTCTATAAATTCTATAATATAAATGTAAATGAAAGTTATACTTGATAGGTTTTGGTTTTGGACTTGTACATTTTTCGGGAATTTTTTTTTGGTGCTATAAAAAGGTTTATAGGGCTTTATATTTCCGCAATATCTTCTTACAAGATTAATTTATTGTGAAATTGACTCACACTGTGCGAATCTAAGAAAATAAAAACGTTTTGTTTGATCTGAGACGCGTTTTACTCCTTCAGCATTTGTTGTGGAGAAGAGGGAATTAATTCTTCAACACTTCGTAAATTTTTGATAACAGATTATACAAAGTGAGACATGGTCTGTGTCCAATGCAAACAATTTCAGACAAAGTGTTTAAAGTTGGAAACAGAATTGAAATTTTGGAAGGATAAGTACTTTTTGGAAAAAAAGTGTAGAAATACACTTACCCAGTGGGTACTCGGAGTATTCGGTAAAATAATAATTTGCTTTAAAAACTTGACATTTTGCTCAATAATTTAGAATGGTCGTTAAATTTTGATTAGGCTTCGTCGTTAAGATTGAATATGACCGAGACACTCAAATTGTCAAAGTGGAAGGGAAGGAGAGCGAGGAGTCGATGGCCGTTGCTGTCTTCCCGAGCAACGGCTCGGACAATAAGGATCTTTGGTAATGAACTAGAAACATTTAGCGATGCAATTTGTTTCATCACTTTGTTCGTTTCAGTTTAATGATGGAGGATAATCTTAAGCCTGAAGACCTGGATGATCACGAAGAAAATTTAGCTTTGGAATTGGATTTATCTTCTGCAAATGACGACATTGACGACACACAACAGCAACAAGAAGAATATACTCTATCAAATAGTCCCATTAATGTCCCTGAACAATGCCAAGATCAGATAGATACTAACGTCAAATCAGTGACGACGACTGAAGAGAGTCGAAATAATGAATCAGAACAAAACAATATACTTGACATTCTGAGAAATTATGGGAGTGTGCAGCAGTTTGATAACCAACAGCAGATTCCATTACACCAACAACAATCCTCCTATATCATCCTAAGGACAGCCAACAACAACACTAATGTAGATAGTGGAGTAAATGAGGTGACATTGGACGCAATTTCGCAATCTTCGCAATTTCAAGCAACCAACTCTCCAACAGTATTATACAGACTAGCTTCAGCATCATCCATTGGGGAACAAGGTAAGCCACTAAAACATCAATTGTTCCTATTCATAAATATTTGTTTGTTTAAACAGTAGTCGGAACCAATGTCAGCGGGTTATCAACAGTGATTCTAACTACTTTGCCCAAACCAAGACCTGCAACGCCTGCAAGTCCTGCAACTCAATATACGCCGCCACTAGTAGGATCGAAAACTAATAATAATAATAGAAAAAGAGAAGGAAAAGCATCTAATGCAAAAGAGAAAAGTAGTTCAACATCAAGTGAAAGCAAGCAAACGGCCTTACCAGATTTTGGCTTGACGTTACGTGAAAAAGCTGAAATTTATGTTCAGGAAAAAGCAATGGAAGTAATTAAAAGGACCGAGTCAAATCAATACACTTGCACAGGGTGTAAAATGGAATTCCAGTTCTCTTCATTAGAAAACGCACTGATTCATGCCAAAACGCATTTTGAAAGCAAGAAGTACTCGTGCGAAATTTGTCTTTCGAAATTTGGTGTCCAGAAAGACTTTCTGACCCACAAAAAAAGTCACCCGAAACCAGTCTTTGTTAAGAAATTATCAAAACCTAGCAAGAAAAAGTCACTGCTTTCACTTAAAAACAGTAAAACAAAATAATATAAATGTGACGTTTGGTTTAATTCAGTTTTAAATTTTAATTAATGTGTTCAAAATAATTTTAATACTTTGTACCGATTTGTACTTTGACCATTAAATTTTTAAATATTGACATAAAATTAATAACATTTTAATTTCATTTTTTGGATTGTCCAAAGTTAACTCATTTGAAAAGCGATCAAAGTAGTTTATGGGATTAGTTAAATTACGATCTGTCCTGTGATCTTTGCAGCATTATTTTTTTATTTGATGTAAAAGTGTATGGGCCACTTGTATTTGATGGCCAACTGCTTTCTCCAGTTCTTCGTTCCGTTTAGTAGTAGAGTTTAATTTATGTTGGAGGCTCTAAATTAAAAAAAAAATATTATTCCGAAAAACGTAAAACTTAGATGAGGAATGGGTGCAATTAAAAGTAAAATAAAAATTTACTGTGTTTTACTCACCAAGCTATATTGTGCAGGTTTGTTTGATTTGAAATAGCTTAGTGAGTAAAACCCAGTTTTTAATTGTACCTTTTTATTTTTAACGAGCTTTAGGGCTAATTCCTCATTGGATTTAATTTGGCAGTGTGCTAAACGTAGTTTGGCTTGAAGGGAATCAATTTCAGATCTTAGATGAGCTACTTCTAAAAAAAGGTCTTTTTGCTTTGTCTCAGATTTATGAAGATCTTCTTGAAGTTTGGAAACTTCTGAAGAACTTCCTTTAACCATCTTTTGGCCATCAAGGTGAATTCTAACCTTCAGTTGAAAGTTTTCATGCTGGAGTTGTTTAATTTTGGTGTAACAGTCTTTGTAAGTAGGGGCAGTAGGGCATCGTTTAAAATCAGCACCAGCAGAAAAACAACTGCCCCAAAAGTCCTCATCCGTTTCTTGAGGAATATTTGGGCATTTTCCTGAATCCTCTCCACCGCCGTGCTTCAGTTCCTCTTCATATTCAGCCAGTAAACGTTTTTGGTCTTCCTCCGATATCTCTACAACATTCTGGTCACCTATCGTTGAAACAAATACACATCAAAATG
>JAQIXN010001840.1:0-15044 GCA_034698145.1 Proisotoma minuta
TACGACACCCCTCGTCGCAGCTTCAGCTCCCCCAAAGCAAAACAAGAAAAAGAAGGCCAAGGGAAGGAATGGGAACATTTACATTGGAGTGGCTAATCGAATCTTGTGGCTTCAACTTCAGGAAAAATTTGGATTTGAAAATATCAATAATTTTGGGAATTTTGTCATGAGCTACATGACCAAAGTCTATGAGTAAGTGATAGCAATGTATATTTGCTGACAGTTTTCCTCAGTTCCCTTTTAATTTTTGTATTTGGTCATTTTTAGCGACTTTGACATGTTGCATCAGGTAGCAGTTGACATTGGAATGTTTGAGCCCCAAGGACTGGCTGGATTCCAATGGGTGAATGGCTTACCGCATCCCGTCAACGAAATTGGAGAATTCATTCAACTTCCTGAAATTCAGATGAGCGAGGAGTACAGCAAACGAGCCTTTGAGATCACTTACGACCTTTGTGTCAAAAGGGGGAAATTTCTTGTGGATCTTGCATCAGGAATCAAAGAAGAAGAGCCATCATCATCAGAGGTTCAGGAACAAGAGCAACCAGAGACCATCAGCCAAAGTCAAGAATGCAAGAAAACCCCTGGAAAAATTCTTGGGGACATTACTCTGGATTCAATCAATTCTCCTGAAAACTTTGCAACGCCTAACAATTATTTTAAAAATGAAATCCCATAATTTATTAACAAAAATGTTTTTATTGCTGTTTTCATTTGAATGTATTATTAGTATTTTTGTAAACTGCTTTAATTCATAATTTTAATTTGTTGACTGCTTTTGTACCTCGTCTAAATTTCATGCATTTTTGATACGAAATAAAAAAATGTTTTGTAAACGTTTGTATTTTTTCCAATATTTTAGAATTATTCCTCCTCATAAATGACTTGCCGATAGAAAAAAATCCATGCCAACGTTTTTCCATGTCACTGGAAAACCACAAAAAGCAAAAACGGCAATCGCCATTTAGATTTTGAGGCGAAACGTTGTCAAAAATTTCCGCACATAGTCAAACCAAATATTTAAACTAATTTAGCATTTAGCTCCACTCTATCGTAATGGAGTGGAAATCCGTGCTGACGCTCAGTCTGCTGGTGACCGCTCTCCTCGTTTCCTCAGGGGACGGGAAGAAGAAGGGGAAGGGGAGGAAGGGAGATGGGGAAGGGATATCCGATGAGGGACTAAACTCCATCGAAGGGCCTGGCCCTCAAGGACTAGACGATGGAAAAAAACTTAAATGGAGTAATCCCATTGATGTCGAACCTGTTAATAAGCAAAGCCCCTCCCCTTTGGACAATTCCCTGGATGCCAACAACACCAATGAGTCCCTTAAGATAACAACCGGAAGACCGGAGGTTGATGAAGAATTTCAACAAAATGGACCCAGTACTTTTACAGTCACAAGTTCTGAGGTGACAAATAAAATAAATTATATTATATATAGTTTTTATAATTTTTGAATTTGAAATTAGGTTGGATATTCATGGGACAAGTTGCCTTTCAGGGAAAAGTATCAGTGGAGTGACGTCAAGGCCCCTTGTCACGCCTTCAAGCTCCAAGTCCCTGATGAACGCCAGCACCAACAAACAATTACCCTCTGCATCTTCCGACCCCACCTCGAGTTCCCTGATGACACTGAACAATTTATTCATCCAGAGGAAGAAGTAATTATATCGTTTTAAAATCAAATGATAATCGGCATAAATGTTGAATGACTCTTAAATTATTATCAGTTTGTGGAAAACAATGTAGAAGAACAAAAGGAACTCAAGGTTTATGGTTATGTCAAAGGACAAAATGGCTCACATGTCTATGGGAAAATTGTTGGAACGTAAGAATATGGATAAAATAAATAATAATTACCACACAATTAATTGTTTTGTAGCTCATTTTACGGAGAAGTGTCCGTATACGACGAAGAGACAAAGTCGGATTTGGTCTACGTCGTGGAAGAAATTAAGCTGCTCAAGAAACTGATGCGAAACAACGAAAAGATCCTGCGAAACATTTTATCCGTGATGAGCAAAGGGAGTGGGGGAGGGAAGTACAACGCGGTGGTCACTCAAGGGGCCTCTCTTCTCAATTTCATGGCAAGTGTCAACCCTTCGGAATTCGTCCGTGGTTCCTTCCTCGTTTTTAGCACAAGTCGAAACAGTTACATCACTGCAGGGGAACCAATGATGGAAGTTGATGACGACGGAAAAATTACGTTTAGTGAGTTTAAGTTATTCATTCAATATAAACATTTTGACAAACTTTCTGTTTATAGACGCTGCTGGGGATAAAATTGTGATTGATAATGAGGGACATTCGTCTGTGCATTTGTTGAGTAAGTAGCTTATTTGTTAAACTTAAAAAAAAATCCTTTTGTAAATACTTAAAAATCATAGCTGGTGAGCGAGAGTACATTTTCCGTCCCAATGGGAAGACGGTTGTCCAAGAAGGAAATACTGTTGACGTCCTCCAAGAACATGAAGGGGCCGTGGCTGTCTCTGCCTTCACTTCGGAATCCAGTTACGGATGCATCCTCCCCACCCCCGCCTTCACCAAAAATAGGTAACTACTACTGATAAGCTATATGAAATAGATAAGTTTAAGATTTATTTTTCTTATTTGAAGGAATGGTGGCTATCTTTGCAAAGTTTGCATTGCCGCAGATAAACTGTTTATTGAGCAGTATATCAAGAAACTTCCGACCAACGAGACAACCATCCCTTTTCTTGGACGAGTGATTGACAATGTTTCCTGGATTTTCCGCTCAACGGATTGGAATCAGGATGGAACTCCAGACAACGTGGGATTGGACTATGACCGTCAATTGGACGTTTGGTCATACACTGACTCTGGAAATGAGACACTCACTGCTGAAGAGTTGGATGTTTTGTATGGAAATCTTGCGAGGATGGATTTTGCCCAGTGTTGTGTGGCTGTTGGATTTACAATGAAACGCTTCCCCGGACCTGCCTTTGCCAAAAATACTGCTGGACCAGGTAAAAAAAGTTTAATAAAACGTAGAGTTAACAATAATAGTATTTTTTCTGCTTAGAAAAAAGAGGAATGTTAAACGCCCAAAATGGAGTTTGTGGAGGTCAGGATACTGCTGGAATGTCAAACAATGTGATATTGATCAGTGCCAACAGCAAGTTGGGGAACTTTTCTCGAATGTCTGAGGAACACTTGAGCTATTTGACTGGACAACAAGTGGCACGGGCTTTTGGCTCCTCTTCCGACGGAACTGGAGACGATGTTTGCGACGTATTTAAAGATAAGAATGGAACCGAGCGACATTTTCTCATGTGGCCTGATGTCCTCCGAGAGTTGAGCATCGAGGAAAAGACACCTAGTCGTTGCACCAAAACTGCAATCACAAAAACTTTGAGTCAATGCAAGTCGGCTTGTTTCGACATTGACAAACATCCCTTCTGCGGAAATGGTAAGGTTTTTTTATAAATAAATAATATTAAATTTTACTAATCCCAATTAATTATAAATTGTAAACTATAGGAATCGTTGAGGACGGTGAAGAATGCGATTGTGGAAGCGAATTCCAATGTTCTCAACAAAAATGCTGTTACGCTCGCTCAGGACTTCACCCATGTCGCAAGTCTGGAATTGAATGCAAGAAATCTTCTGCGACTGCCCTCAATTTCTCAATCATGACCTCAATCATTGTCGCCGTCTTTTCTGTCGCCTTATCCTCACACTACTTTTAAATGCCTCAAAATGAACAATTGTTTAAATAAGCCAAAATCAAATTCCAAAATTCCATGTGTCGAATCTAAAGAGTGAAAAATTACATTTATGTCGTTCCTTTTGACAATCCTGTCAAATCCCAAAATTTTAAATTGCAATAAAATTCATAAGCATCTTAAACAAAGCTTCATTTGTTTTCATAAAAAAGAAGAGATTTTGCATTTGCAGCGTCAAAGTTGAACTGAAGTCTGCACGTGTTTTTTTATAGCTTTCGCTTTCATGCTCATCTTTGTTTTTAATCGTAGTGATTAAGCCGGATAACAATTAAAATGGAGGTGCTGGTGACGACGGACGGAGGGACAGAGAACAATACAAGCGTCACCCTTTGGAATCCAGGAACAGGGACAAAACTGTTGGCCCTTAAGGGACCTCCAGCCACAGCCAACTCTCTCGTATTCCTCAGGGACGAAGGACTCTTGATTGCCGAAGAAAAGAAGCCCTTCATCCACCTGTGGCAAGTGGGACGTCCCCTCCAATCATCTACAAGAATTATTTGTCCTGTGGGACAACAACGACTGGGCGCAATGGCCGCGACGCCGGATGGAAACTTTTTGGTCGTGTCAATAAGTGAAAAGATTAATGTTTGGCAGGTTTTTAAAAAAATATTTATATAAAACAGTCTTATTAAATTAAGACTTGACCGACTTATTATTTCACAGCCGGCGACAGGAAGAATTGTTCAGATTTTGAATTCCGCCCATTATCGTCCTGTTACCGTCCTCAAGTTTACGGATGATGGTTCATTTCTTATCAGTGCAGGCGCAGACGGGATTGTTTCTGTTTGGTCATTTTTGCAGGTATCCCAAAGAAATAATTACTTGTATCTTAATGTCTTTAATCCGAAAATCTGAACTATTGTTTCTTTTTAAAATTTAAGCTCGTGTCCAGTGTGGAAAACAAGCCGACATTTTCATGGGCCCATCATACTCTGCCAGTAACTGCCCTCCACGTGGGGACAGGGGGACGAAAGGCCACTTTGTTCACGGCTTCAGAAGATCGTTTTGTGAAAATCTATTCTTTGCTCACTGGTTCTCTGCTCCTTTCAGTGGCCTTTCCTCAGCCCCTCACAGCCATCACGGTGGATAGTGCTGAAAAAGCAGTTTTTGTTGGGGGTCTTGATGGCGTCATTTACTACCTCAACACGGCATCACCCCCAAGGGCAATAGAACATCAAGTTACTCACGACGGGGCTGCGGATGGGATTTTGAGAAAGCATAACTCGAGGTAATATAAATTATATATTTATGTTAAAATTTTAATCGGCATTTATTTGTAGGGTCACAGCTCTTTGTGTCTCTGCAGATGGCCATAATTTGTCATCTGGGGATGCGGAAGGAAACATTTTCTTATGGGATTTGGCCAGTAAACAATCGATCCGCACCATTCCAAGCGCCAACAAAGGTCATCCTATCACAAACTTGTCTTACTGGCTTAATGACCCTGAACTACTGAAAGGGGGAAGGGGGAAGAAGCCCTCTATTGTATTTCCTGAAGTACCAAAACTGTTGGAAAGCTCAATGGATGAAAATGGGACTGAAGATGTAATGAATGTTTGGACGCGAATGGAAGAGGACGACGAAGACGGTTGGAGGGACATGTCCAATGGTCATGGGGGTGGAAGCCTCGCCGAAATTAATGAGCTCAAAGTTAAACTAAAAGAAAGTCGCGAAATCAATCGAAAATTGCAAGAATTTTGTGTAGAGACACTTTTCGCTGGAGATTCTGGAGAACCTTTAAAGAAGAAGGCCAAATAATATTTAATTTCAATGCGTATTTTTTATTTAATTTGTTTTTGACATGTTCAAGTAAGTTTGGAAATAAAATGCCGTATTTTTATATCAGACGAAATGACGAAAACGTTTTGTTTTGGGCTAGTTGAGAAATTTGAGAATAGGAAATAGTATTAAACGAAAGAGCGGTTACAATCTTCCAGTGATCGATATTTTTTCCTTTGTTGCTGTCAATTGACGAAGCGTTTGTCCATTATAATTATGTCATCCATTAAACTACCACCAAGAAGTGTGAACAGAGGCTAGTACCATAAATAAATAGTCTTTTTTATGTCAATTCAATAATGTAAACAAATAATTATGTGTTTTAGGACCGCGTGGAATAACGCCGAATAAAGGGAAGCCGCCCCCTCCGACAACTTCTCTAACTGCGGCTCCAAACACTGACTTCAGTGGTCTTCCGGCTGAAGGCTTGAATTTGGACCCTGAAGAAGAGCTTAAAGTGTGGGAGCGACTTGAAAAAGGGGACTTTAAGGCTGGCGAAGGATGGCAACAATTTCTAAACAAGGAAAACAATAATCCATCAAATTCTACGCGACAGAATTTATCGAATGCCTTTAAGGCTGCAGCGGATGCGACTCTGGCATCCGACCCTTCTTCTGCCTCGCAAAACCAAGAACTGACCCTGGATGAGGAATTTGCTCAATTTAACATATCAAGGGACAAACTTCCGCATTATATGCAGTCCGCACTGGAACTGATGGAGGAAGTGGACAATTTGAGGACCATCATTTATCGAACTATTGACGCAATTATTGACAACGAGTTTGCTGAAATGTTTCCCCAAAATCGACTTGGTAAATTATTGTTATTATTCTTAAAGTCTTAAAAATAATTTCAAGATTTTTGGTTTAGCCAACTTGTCTATCCAAGTGGAAGAAGCAATGAGAATTTTAGAAGGGATGGTGTCATCCCCTAAAGTAATTTCCGGATACACGGGACTTTTGATGAAGACCAATCCTGGGTCCCCCAGAAAATGTTCCATTCCCTGTCCAATAAAAATGCAACAAGAATGCATCCAAACTTTTTTAACTTTGAGCAAAAACTTGGAAAACGTAAACTCATTTTTAGAAAACGATTCTCCACTTAAGCTTGAAGCTAATGTTGAAAATCTGGTAAGTTGTGCATTTTTGTGTATTAAATTATATAATGTGTAATTATTATATCATTATGCAATCATTGCAGGAGGTCATTTTGAAAGATCTGGAAAACGACATGGAAGTCGCAGAAAAGAGTGCTGCAAATATACAAAAATACAAGGAAATTATTAAAGAGATTGGATCTTCTTTATGGGAAGACGATACAGAAACAACCATAGAAGATGCTGACAGTAGCTGCAACGATTAATTGCATCCACCTCTTATTCACATTCATGTGATATTATTGGAAAATATGTACTTTTTAAATTTTTTTATTGGTTTACGTTCATATAAATACGGATACGGAATTCATATCATGGATCAATATATAACATTTTTTATATAATTTTACTAAGAACTCATTTCAATTATTCATAGCTTAGTTTAGCATCAATAATATCATTTCACTAAATAAAAGTATTGAGAGAGACAAACAAAATCAATAAAACCAGGCTTCTACAAGAACCCGTAGAATATTTTTAAAGAGCTACAATATGTCATTTGAATATTATGTTGAAATGCAATTATTAGCTCCTCTTAAATGGATTAAACAGAGCGTAGCGTGTTTTGTGATGGACGAAAGGGAGAAGTTTTTTAAATATTCAACAGGTCGGCTACTCCAAATAATTCTTTTCTCTTTATATATATGTCTGGACTTTTTTTGGCATAATCAATACTTAAATCCTTTTCCCAGTCTACAATTGACAATATTTCTTTTGCTTAAAATTGAAGAGCAGTTTAAAAATCTCACGTGTCTAGATGGATTTTGATCTGACTTTCTTTTTCTTTGAATGCTTTTTCTTCTTCAGATTCTTTTTATGGCTTTTAACTTGAGGTTCGTCATCTTTCAGTTCATCTTCCAACGGCCTTCCTGTCGTCTCTTGCAGTAAAAGAGAAAGTAAAGAGCCCAAAAATCCAAGAGCTCCAAACGTAAATAATGGCACCCACGGCCATCCTTTTCAACCCAGGCCAAAAATAGTATAATATAAGTATATTGTAGCGATTTTTGAGAATGAAGAATGAATAGCGAATTTTAACTTACTTGAGCCTAAATAAGCAATTTGTGGAGCTGCAATTCCCCCAAAAGATGCAGCGACTCGAGAAAGGCCAAAGCCCATCGTTCTAACTGCAATTGGATAAGACTCCACGGTGAGTACTCGGATGGCGGATCTGGCCCCAGCCACGCAAAGTTTCCCCAGCAGAATGAAAAGGATGAAAAAGGACTGGAATCGTGTCCCTGACGAAGGGCTCACCAACTGGACCAAAGCCACAGGGAGGAAAAACAATGCGGAAAGGGATGTGAAAGCCACCAACGCTTTTCGCCGTCCAAGTCTTGGACAAAAAAGAAAGAGTTGATTGTTGGATATTTAATGGCGACGACGTGTTTTCGACAGTTTTCAGGCGTAACATTTTAAAATTAGCGTTACTGTAAAAATTTATTTGAAAAATAGGAACATACTGCAGAGTATGATGAGGATTTTGGAAAATATTTTAATGTTGAAGGACTATGGCCAAAAACGGAAAAAAGCACGCCATCAGCACTATTTCCTGGTTTTATTATACCTGTTATTAATTAGAATTGCAGCCCTGAATCCGATGGCGTCAGCCCCACCCATCAACACGGTCATTAGATAAGGGTCCACCCCATTGTAGTTTCGTATGTTGTAGCTTAGACCGAAATATACGGCAGCCCAACAAAACTGGACAATTGAGACAATGTTTTGGGGTTAATTGGGAAATCTCATTTTTTGAGACAAACTTTCTTTACCCAAATTCCGATGAAGATGAGCGTCTTTGCCCTCATTGACCTTCGTCGAAAGAGGTCCAAATAAGAGTAGCGTTTGCCTCCATCCGCCGACTCAATTTCCCCAATCTCGCGGAGCAATTCCACCTCCGAAGGACCCAATTTCTTCCCATTTATTCTGGCAATGTATCGAAGGACGCCTTCCGCTTCTTCGTACCGCTTTTGGCGCAGGAGCCATCGCGGAGATTCCGTTAGAAATCTAACATTCAATTTTGGTAATAAAAATGGTTGCTATTTACATTTATTATTATATTTTATATTTAAATACGGATAGACAAAGATTACAGTCACAAATGGAAAAGTAGTTGCCCAAAGAAGAAGACGCCAAGGCCTAATAAAATACGCCAAAACGCCCAAAATCATGATCCCTTCGCCAAGAGGGCCAAGACAGCCTCCTAATTGTCGCCAACATGTATTGTTATTTATTTATTTATTCATTGTTTGAATAAGCCAAGCTAACCTAGCTGTCTCCATTTGGGCGTTAAAAATTCCATAGTATAAATGCCATTTAAAGAGAAGTATCCTGCAAGTCCAATGCCACATAAAAACCTGGCCAATGCAAATACGTAAGGGTCTGGGGCGAGGGCGGAAAGGGACTCTCCCAAGGCCATGAGGAGCATGAGACCAAGGAAAGTGACCTTCCTTCCATACCAATCCGACAATTGAGAAGGGATCACGTTCCCAAAAAACATTCCGCACATCTGAATGGAGAGGATGGAGGCAACCACCCAACTGGACTCGCAAACTAACCCCCACTGCAAATAACGGACCACACCCACTTAGGTTTGTGCATATATAGAAATATTCCATACTTCTGCCACGATGGTATAATGAGGAGCAAATCTCTTGTCACTGGCACAACCCTCGCAAATCTCTGTGGCCGACATTTGGATGGGCAGAGAACCATTTTCCGTCTCACACCACCACTCATTAGGCGAACCACCTTCAATTTTAAAAATATCATAATTTGGAACGCATCTGACAAATAATACTATTTGAACAACTGACCAACAAACACAGGTACGAAAGCAAGGAAGCCAGAAGGAATTTCGTAAAATAGGACAAAAAGAAGAAGAAGTCCCTGGAAAATGCCAAATCCTCCTAAAAACGTTTTAAGAAATGCTTTGGATGTAACGTCACTATAAATATATAACCAAATCAAGACTAACTGACCAATGTGCTCCAAAATGTCTTCAAATGTTTTGGGCTTCTTTTGCTCTTCATCCGAAGCTTTGTAGTCGGAGTGCTTGGCCATTGCAAATTGAGGTGAAAACTGAGACAACGAGTTTATTGTGGCCTACTTTTACCCAAAGTTATGAAGGGGATATAAATTATGGAGAAAGATACAGTCAAGCCTTCAAAAGAGTTGACGAGGATGACAGAATATGCCGGTGCTTTAAGTGAAACGTAAAACTACATTTACAGTCTTTGCCAATTAGAGGACGAATCAGCATTTATTTCATTGTTTTAAGAGGAAGGGAAATAGGCTCCTTTTAAGGTTAGGCCATGAATTAAAAATGTTACACTTTTCTCGCGTGTCGCGGCTCAACGGAGCAATCATTCAAGCTTTATATATATGTACATTTCAAAAAAACGACGACGGTAAGAAAGTATAGCCATCAATTGCAAGCTACGTAATTTATGAAAAGGCTTTTCAAGGCCGATCAAGTCAAATTCATCAGCAAACTCAAACCAGTAATTAAAACATGGGGTTTGGGTTATCATTCTTCATGTGAGTCAGTTGTCGTACATCTGTCATTTTTGCATGTCATGAATGAGGGAGGAAGGCATGAAATTATGGAGGATCTATGTTGGAGATGATAAGGATACAGGGACAAAGGAGGGCTATTAATAATGGGTGATGGCTGTCAGAAAAGTTTAAAGTGGATTGCGTGAGTGGATGTCCCACTACAAACAAATCAATAATCAAACCAATTTGTAATTACACTTTTTCCACTCTATCCAATTTCAACAAACCATTTTTTCAACCTTTTTATATGTAATATGAATTTGATGTAAAAAAAACTATTTAAAATGTCATTGCATATAGAATCTTTAATTTTTTAAATGGCTTTTTTACCTTGATTGTTGATTAAATCTGACAGCGTTATTTTGGCTGCCTGCAGAAATGTCGGATATTTGACGAAACTGAGAAAGTCCATTAAGAAAGTCTAGTGACTCGCTGTTTGCTTTGAGATTTAAAACAACTAAATCACTAGTCTTCCAGATAGACAATCTCCACAATCTTCTTCCACTCCAAAAGGCCGAGATGAGATTGTGCTGAAATAAACGTCACAATAAGATTGTGTAGTTTTGAGGAAAGAGAGAGTTGAGAGAGACGGGGGAGAAAGGAGTTGTTGTGGTCCATTTGTGGTCGGGAGTGAGACCGGGAGGGAGTTGGGGCTGCTTTTTATGGCTGGCCAACAAGCAAACAACAAGTGGAGCCGGAGAGGAAACAAATTGGGAGAGGGGCCGAAGAGTTGAGAATAATTCATGTGGGGCTGACCCGTCGCTACACATCCGCGTGCCCAACAAACAAACAAACTACTTGCGTGTCCTCTCCTCCCCCCAACTCCCTCCCACCGTCCCCTCAACTCTCTTGGAAACAAACGGGATCACATCCAGCTTATCACAGCTCAAATGATAAGCAAAATCCTACAAAAATGACATCCCTAACTGCTAACGTTTCGGAGAAAGCGAGTAAAGTACAAGAGGGGAAGAAAAAGAAAGCAAAGAGTTTAGTGAGAAGCAACAGTATTCCTGCTCTAACGGGTCCGACAAATAAAATGCGACACTTTGAGACAACACAAATATGGATGGAAAATTGGTTGCTTATATTTATATATAGGTAAAGAAACGGATCAGGATCTTATCGGAAGGTTCAACGAGTACTACAAACGACATAAAAATGACCGGGCTGCGGATTCTCTTTCAACAATTGCTGCCACTCCTTCTCAGGCAAAAAAATCACCTAAATACCTACTAAATAAATTCCTAATATTAATTGTTGTAATAAAATTATTGCAGCTTATGAAAAATCGTGAATGCCGAATGGTAACGATGAGAAGGATTCTAGTGCTGTGTTCCCTTTGTCTGTGGACGTGTACCCTGATTTACGTCATTTTGTGGTTCATGATATTCTACGTCTGGCCCCTTCATTTCTCCCGTGACCTCAGCCCAGATCTTAGCCAAAAGGAAGGATTCTCTTTGACAGGACGATATTCAGTGTTATTACTCACATTTCTTCACACGTATATTGTGGGGACTTGGGGGATCGTCGCAGCCTTTTGTGGCCAGGACAAATGTCTCAAAAGATACATGCTCACGGCCCCTTGGTTCTTGTTCCTTTCCCTATTTTATCCAGCTATAGCCATCAGTTTTGTGAGCTCCTTGTCTCAGAAAACCATTGCAAAATCTATGCATCGACATTTAGGTCTCTACCGTCTAAGCGGCCAAGATTTTTCTAGGGCAGCTTGGGATGTAACACAAATTTTTGTGAGAAAACTGCAAAACCAATCTTTTCTACAACATTTTTGTCTAGAAATTAATTAAATATTTGCATCTTTCAGCTTCGATGTTGTGGCGTTGACTCTCCAAATGATTGGCTACTAGCAAGTGAAAAATTAGAACTCAAATATCCAGAAAGCTGTTGCAAAAACGAATTGGGAAGACGCGAGGTATTTTCTGTGTTTTGTGAATATTTATAAAGATTAAGCTTTGAAATAGAGGAACAAAGAACGACTAGCAATCTGCGTAAAGGACAACACTCTGCGCTATGTATTCCCCAAAGGATGTAAAGAAATCACGTTCGGATTTTACACCAACGTCGGGGCTGGAATCACAGCTTTAGGACTAACTGTCACATTGCTAATTGTCAGCATTTTTTAGATAAAAGAATTAAGTCTCAAATAATAATTTGTGAAATTAAACTTTCAGATATTCTCTGTGATTGTGGCTATGAGATTTTACGTGGTTAGAAAGAAATATCGACATGGTCAATTCCGATATAAAAGTGTCGACTACTTTTTAGACTTTCTCTGTATCCGGAGAATTCTTTCAGCCTACAGAAAATATAAAAACAAGAAATCAAATTCGAGAAAATCTCTCACAAAAACTAATTCCAAGGACTCATCGGCACTATCGGCAGCAGCCAAAGACAAAGATGAACCAAACTCTACTACTAATGTTGTTGAGCTGGATAAAAAAGTTCCAGAAGTTGAAGTTCTATATGAAAACCATTTGCCACAAGGAGAAACAAATGACGCCAGCTCAAACGTTTAAGCTTATTGTGTTTAAGATTTATCAAAAAATAAAAATTATACAAAAAAAGTTTAAAAAAGAAACCAAGCGTATTGAATTTAAAGTTTTCCACTGACTATTATTACTGCGTTACTCCTTGTGCATTTGTTGATAAGGGTAGCTGACGAATTTGTGACCACTGATCAGAGAGCTCATATTTGTCACTTGCATCTTCTACCAACAGCCCCCCACCCCCATTGGTCAAGTCCTGGCCCTCCATCCGATAACCAAGAACTTCCGTTTCACCTCGAAACAAAAATATTCCATTGAATTTAATTCCCTGAAATTCGAAAAATTGAAAAATATATACATAGCTATAGTTTATCTATATAATACCTTTTTGAAGAAGGGGTACCAGATGGGGTCATCAGGCCACATTTGGGCAAAGGGGAAATTTGTTTGGTGCCACCACTGGGGCTTCATTTCATCACTCTCCATCAACTGGCCAGAGAAGTTTGAAGTGGAGAAAATGTGGACCTCCAATATCACAGGGTCTCCTTCAAACAGGAAATGAATGACGCCGCTTGGGATGAGATCGGAAGGGCACACTTCCAGACCACACTCTTCTTTTACTTCTCTGGAAATTTGTAAAACCAATCAAATTAGTTTGACGTGGACATGCGTTTTCTGAAGGAGGAAGGATGTACCATCATGTACCTGGCCGCAGCTTGGGGGACACTTTCCCCCATTTCAACTTTTCCCCCGAAACCGTTCCAAAGGCCTGCACCAAACCCCCGCTTTTTAAGACCCAGTAAAACTTCATCTCCCTTTTGAATAAAGGCCAGCGTCAACACTTTCCGAACCTTCCAACAACGATCCATCCTTTCCTCCCGTAATTTAGCACCTAAAATTAAAATTAGCATTTTAGACTCTGTTTTCAATTTTTCATGCTCTATTATTGTGCTACCTGAAAATTGTCTGACGCCGTGTTAATAGGAAGCTTTAATTTGTGTGTCGTTTTGTTGGGAGGAAGACGTTTAGGTATCGATCCACAATTTGTGGGGTGATGTGTTGATGCTGGAGCCCGGAGCAATCCGAAAAACCGAAAATGTAAAACCGAGCCGGGTATTGGATGCCGCAGACACAGATCACCCCGCAAATATCAGCTTTTACACTTCCTTCCTATAGAGCGGAAGTTTGAGCAAGTTTCGAAAAATCAAAATATTTACATGTCAGTAAAAATGGGAGTTTCTTTTTAGCATGAGGACCCGGATGTTCAATGTTGGTCATCTCTAACTGTTAGAGTCTAACAACGAGATGTTGGACGATTGGTATGAAAATGGAGGCCAAAGCCTATCAACTTCCCCCTCTCGTCCTGGAACGTTAACGTTATGGGACCGTGTTGGACGAGAGGCAGTTGATGTTCGGAATATCAGCACTATGAAAGCAGAAAGTGAGTTTTGAATGATCTTATTAATTGGTTGTAGGAAATATAACCAAAATTATTAATTAATTTTGTTGCAAAATCTGCAGGACGGTACCAACGCTTCCTTCTGAAAGGGAACGAATTTTCCAGGTGATTTCACCAATGGTCCATTGGCAATGGATCTTACAGCGAGCGGATGGGATTTAGAAATCTGTCCCAAGCCCAGAGGAACGTCAACGTTGCTGAAAAACAAAAGGGTCAAAGGTCTTGCAGGGACACAGACATTCTACATCCAACAGCCAGACAATACAATTAGGCCCATTCAAATTGTTTATGGAAATAATATTAACAGTTAGTAGTAGTAGTTTTGAGAACATTCTTCATAACTGTACAAAATGTTTAATCTTCAAAATTGCTAAATATATATGTCTTATCAACAGTGCCTTTCTTTAAATGTTCATTTTGTCGCCATCCCCTCTAATTTATATGCCTTGAGGGAAAAGCGTAACTCGGTTGGCATTTGGCATGAATGGCAAGAAGATTTGACTCAAATCATTCGAGTCCTCAAAAATCCCTGCAAGGTACGCTTCCGATGAAGACCACCTACGCCTTTTCAAGTGTGATGAGTCATGATGAGTCGTGATGATTATAAGAATTTTATGATGGGTAACAAGGTTTTTAATCCTTTTCATAAAAAATAGCCTTAAATTATGTAGACATTAAAAATTAGTTCTGACTCTATCAGGGGCTTTCTTCTTTTTCAAAAAAGCTTCCACCCATTCTTTATCCTCTTGAGATGATTCCAAAGGGCTCATATTTTCCAGTAAAAAATCCAAACTGACTTGTGTGAATTCTGGGGGATTCTTATTTTTATGTTGGTTATCATCATCACAGT